>CM025142.1:24031729-24046568 GCA_013467495.1 Gossypium gossypioides | reverse complement strand
ATATCAGTTTCGTGAGCAGATTGTGTCGTGTAATGGAAACTTAGTATTGAATTTTTGAAAACATCATTACTGAGCTTTTTATTATTTTATATAAAATCCATCTTAAGTTGTTATTTTTGCAAATCCTTTATATGATAGTTTTTAAAATATAAACCATGCAGAAAAATCCCAATCTAAAATCCAAAGTCTAAAAAAAAAAAAACAAAGTCCAAGTCCAAAGTAAATAAACAAATCCTAGAATATCAAATACCAATAAATATAAAGTTTTTTTTTTTGAAAACTGACCAAGAGTGCCTTTGTAGCCGAGCCCATCCTAACCTCGATTATCTAAAAATCAGAATTTAAAGGGGTGAGCTTAAAAAGTCTAGTATGGGTTACCAATAATAACAATAACAAAATTTAACTCATAACAACATTAATTTAAGCTAATCATAACATGTCAAATATTCATTCACAGAATCAGATATTGCAGAATGCACAACGATGATATCAATGCAACGTTTTTCAGAAAACATTGTAGATTTTTAGAAAACAAATCCTACCCAACTCCGCTACACACCATAAAGAGTCTCCCAGAACTCATCCATCCAATAACACATCAATAATGTGGACTAGCCACTAGATAGTGCAGTCGAGCCGCCAAAAATAAAATAATATGGTCAAACCACTAGATATTGCAGATTTACTACCAGATACTTCCTCCGTACATATTTTCCCAACCCCATGCATGTGATATGGCATACAGAACAGATTTTCAGTAGGCATGCTTTACACACGAATCAAAATATCAGAATATGGCATGCTTAACATGCATATCAGATCTCGTATATATTTTATCACAATGGCATGCTTAACATGCAAATCAGAACTAGAATCAGAATCAGAATCAGAATATGGCATGCTTAACATGAGAATCAGAAGATTAGAATGGTAACATATTTTTCATGCGAATTAGAACATCGATAATCATATTTTCACATCATTTGCACATACATAATCCAATAGCCATAAATCACATGTCATGAGTAACAAAAATCACATAATTACATATTTTACAGAAATTGCCAAATCACAATCTTTATCACGGATCTGAAGTTTCGAGAACTTACTTGGTATCCTCTTTTATCGAATCTTAAATCATTCCTTAAGAACACTTTTATGGTCAACCAATATTTCATTATTCAAAGAATAATATTAACAATAATATTTTATTGCTTATTAAGTTATATTTATCTATATTATCATCAATCATCATTATTAAAGTAAATCCCTACACCTTGTAAATCTAATTGCACAAATTTCGATTCCACTTCGAAAGGGGAGAGTTCGATTCTTGAGTCACTACGGTTTTGACCAAATACTCGTGTTAGTACGAATTTAATAAATAAATAACCTTTGATTAAAAATGATTGTGATTCGATGAGACTTATGCAATTGATCATCAAATTGCACACTTCTACAAATGGAATACGATTCCAAGATTTTTGAATGGCACTTTATAAAGGTGCGGTAAACAAAGTGCTAGTAACATCCTAATCGAAATAGTAGTATGAAAGAAAGTTAAGATTAGAGGATCTTTCATACTTACGTAATAATAGATGAAAAAGGTTCGACAATATTTCTTGAAAATTCAACTAAAGAGGAGGATTCGACACTAAAACGCACAAAAAAAACGAGTTAGAAAGATAAGATAAGAAGTGATATTTTAATCAATAAAAATTAAAAGTGAGGGATTATAGAGATGAGTTTCGAAAAGAGGAGAAGAAAAGAAGAAAAATAGAGAATTCTTGTGGTGGCTGACGGCAGCGGTGCAGCAATGATGCGATGACAACGACGACGACAGAGGAGAGGTGGTGGTGAGGTGGAGGTGCGACGACCTTATGTGGTGGGGTAGTGGAAGAGAAATGAGGAAAAAGGGACTTCTAAGGTGGTAAAAAGGAAGAAAAATATAGTAGAATGGAAGAGAAAGGTGGCGGTGCGGCTAAAGGAGAGGAGGAGAGAAAAAGGGAGAAAATAGAAATGAAGTGGGAAGTGTATAGGTTTGATGGCTGACCAAGGTAAGGTAAGGGAGAGGTTTTGGCAAGTTAAGGGGACAATGACACCAAAAGTGGATCATGGGAGTGAAAAGGGAAGAACTTTGGGAAGATTGACCTTGTATGACAATATGTGTTGGACGACAAGAGTGTTCACACTAGCTCAAAATTGTTAAAAAAAATTAATTAAAAGATGTGCTTGTGGGGGCTTGAACTTGGGACATCATGGAAACAACTAACACATTTAACCACTAGACCATTAATTCCTTTGTGACATAAACTAGTGCACATAAATAAATAAAATCTAAGGCGTGACAATATCCCTTTCCCTAGCTGAGATTGAAGATAGAAAGAAAAAATGGGCTCTAATTTTGGTGTGGCCTAAAATATACTCCGGGGCACAAGTGTGTCAAGTCGTAACTTTATCAGATGTTACTCGATTCTACCTCTGATGGGGAGGATGAAGACTATCAGGAATGTTTGGATCATCTAGAGGATAGTGTTTAGGATGAAGAGACAACTAAGGCTCTCACGTTGTCTCTACATGCCTTGAAAGATTCACAAGGCCTCCAAACGATGAGGATTACAACATGATTTGGTACTACTCCAGTCATCATGCTTGTTGAAACTGGTAGTACACATAATTTTATCAACTCTAAGTTGGTCAAACAAATTTCATGGCCAATGTGACAAGGGAAAAGGCTCAGAGTTATTGTGATAAATAGTGGGTGCTTGTCTACAATGCGAACCTACCAACCAGTTCTATGGGAATCACAAGGGTTGCAATTTACCACTGACTTTTTGGTCTTACCAGTCAAGGGGTGTGACTTAGTCCTTTGAAACTAGTGGCTACAATCCCTTGGCACCATCACATGGGAATTCAACTTACTCTCCATGAAATTCTTCTAACAGAATAAGGTTTGTCAATTGCATGGCATTGCTCCTGGTGCACTTTAGCTGGTTAGTGCATCTCAATATGCCAAATGCTTATCCACAGTAGGGAAGTTCCTAAGACCTTGCGCAATGGTCATGGTCATCCCCTCCTCAACTACATTATCAACTGCTACTGGCCCTATACCAATGGATTTGCAGGAAATGTTGAATGAATATGCTGATATTTTTAAAGACCCTACTGGTTTACCACCTAAACAGTTCTATGATCATGAGATTCCCTTTAAATATGAATCAACAGTGGTTAAGATTTGACCCTATAGGCACCCTAGTGTGCAAAAAAAATGAGATTGAAAGGTTAGTTAATGAGATGTTGCAAGCAGGAATTATAAGAGACAATAGAATTCATTTGATTCCCCTATGGTCATAGTACAAAAAAGGTAGGAGTTGGAGAATGTGTGTGGATTTTAGGCAATTGAGCTACAACATCCCCAGTCTTACCTTAGGTATACTTGGGATGGGAAGGTTTTAAGGAGAAAAAGGAAAATGGCTGTCGAAGTAGATCCGAATTTACAAAGATAGTTATTCAGCTACTTTCATGAGAGTCCTTTGGGAGGTCATTTATGAACTCATGCTACTCGACAACGAATGGCTAAGTTGCTTTACTGGAAAGGGATGGCCAAAGACATCAAACACTAGGTTAAATAATGCTTAACTTGCCAAAAATGCAAATTAGACCATGCTACTTCACCAGGTCTCTTACAACCATTGGATATTCCAAAGAGGGCTTGGGAATCCATTAGCATGGATTTCATAGAGGGACTTCCACTTTCTAAAGGCAAAGATATTATTTTGGTAGTGGTTGACAGGCTCACTAAATACGGTCATCTTTTGGCTTTGACTCAGCCTTTTTCTGCTATCTCCGTGGCTTAGGAGTACTTCACAAAAATCTACAAATTGCATAGCCTACCAGACTTTATTGTCTCCGATCATGACAAGATTTTTGTGAGTAATTTTTGGCAGAAACTTTTCAAAAGACTTGGGACCAAATTTAGGACGTCCACTACTTATCACCCCTAAAGTGATGGGCAAACTGAAGTTCTTAACAGAAGTTTGGAAGCTTACCTTCGATGACCAGCTGATTGGTCCTTGTGGTTACCATTAGTAGGATGGTCGTATAACTCGACCTACCACACTACTCTCCACACTAGTCTTTATGAAGCCCTCTTTGGGCAACCTCCACCCCACCACTTACCTTATTTGGCTTGTACTTCTATAGTGGCTTGTGTTGATAAAAGCCTACAACTGGTGCCTAGGATGGAATGAAACAACTGGTAGACAGACATCGTAGTGACTGAGTTTTCCAAGTAGGGGATTTTGTATATCTTCGACTACAGCCCTATAGACAACACTCAGTGAGGAAGGTTTTCAATCAAAAGCTGGCCTCTAAGTATTTTAGACCTTTTCCAATCATAGCACGAGTGTTGTCTACAACTTAGATATTTTCAAGACTTGCTAGATATTTTCAAGCCAATACTTAGCCTTAGCTAGTTCATCCTCCGTCCTACCTCTAAACTCCTCAGTGCCACATTTTCTGATTTTATCAGTAGGAGCCCACCAACTCGTTTCAGGAGGTTGAGGAGCTACAGTAGGTACAATAGGGGGTGGAGGTTGTTGAGCCACAGTGTTAGTTCGCATAAATTTCGTGAACCACTGACCCATTAAATTGAAGAAGACATTTTTTTACTTCATTTTCAGACATTTTTGGAATCGGTAGGCTACGACTTACTTCCTGTTCAGAAGTTGGAACATTGCTATTTACTTCATTAGTGCCAGGACGATAAGATTCTACAGACATCTTTTAAATCTAGAAGAAAAACAGGGGTTAAATCGGATCAATATTACCACACTATCACATGTTTATATTGCATGTAATTTCTAGACTTTAACACGCTACGTTCAATTCAAGAATCGACTAAACCGTAGCTTTGATACAACTAAATATGACATCCCTAACCAGTCTTCGTTACCATATTAGGGTCACAGAGTATTACGATATACATTCAATCTAATGACATCATTAAACCATTCAAATATTAATTTAAATACCAATGTTTAGTCCACATATTAAGCATAGCATACATACACTTATAAGCCTTAAATCGAGCTTACAAGGCCTTAAAACTAGTTTGGAAACAATCCGGGTGTAACACCCTATACGTGGTTTGAAAGTATATTCGAGCTATAAGGTGGTACAACAATAAAACTATTACATTATTCATTAATTGAATCAAACATAACTAAAATAATTTAAATTCCTTCATTTCTATGCTATTCAACCAAACCGACACTAAAATCGAGCATTCAGAACTTTTAAAACAAGTCTTGAACAAATATGGATTTAATTGAAACTTTTACAAAAATTTGAAGAAAAAGTGAAAACAGGGGTCAGATGACTGTATGGCCAGGCCGTGTGACAGAGCTCAGCCCATGTGACTCCAGAACATGGCCATGTGGCCAACCTTGTGACAAACTATGTACCATTCGAAATAACTTTTACACGACCGTATCGCAGGCCATGTAATAATCAAAATTAATTCACAAGGCCATGTCGCAAGTCGTGTGCTAGATTGTGTATAATTTGAAATGGGGATCACATGGCTATGTCGCCAGGCCGTGTAACTCACTAAGTCCATGTGGTAAAAACTTGTACCAAAATTTAAGAATCACAAGGTTATGTTGAACAACCGTGTGAAGCACATGGCCATGTACCAGCCCATGTCACAAGTCGTTTGTATCCAAAATTTCCTTAAAAAACAAGCAAAATCACATACAAATGCTTGAGCACCAAGCAATGCAACCATCAACAATTGAATCTTTCCAAATTGTGCCTAAAAGAGTCAAAATATACCAATTCACATTCATCCTAAGTGCCTAACTAATATGCCTTCATTTCCACCACAATTTAAACATATAATCCATCACCATTCAAACAACCATATACCACAAGTTAATCTTAATCAAACATTCATTCAAAAAGTAAATGGCAAATATCATGTTTCCCCCAATATTCAAACAATCTAATGATTCTAATATCAAACCTAAACCCATAATTTGTCACAACCAATTTGGCCATTCATCAACCATAAGATCTAAGAGAATAACTTACTAATTCAAACCTACCTTAGTAAGTACTCTCCCTATCTAAATAACCATTCATGCATTCATCAACTCAAACCACAATATCCAAGTTTACCAAATAAAAACTTATATCAACACATTTACTATGATCTTCAAAATGCACACCATTTGATCATAATGCTTTAAGCTTACATATATATAACCCTATTTACATGCCACTTATAACCAAGTCAAAATAAGTAAATAACTAACAAATAAGTTTTCGGATAGTGTGATTTTCCATGAGGTTCCAATCGACAACCAAAATTTCGACGATCTACAAATAAGGAAAATCAAAGGAAGTAAGCTTCAATAAGCTTAGTAAGCTTGTAACCAAAACAACTCATACCTATTAGCTTAATTATAAGCATACAAAACATGAAATTAACCATCCTTGCCAAATATCATCGTTCAACTTCCCAAAATACTTAAACCTAGATGACTCATATCATCAAAACATAATGTATCAAATAACCATATACTAAGATACAGATTATTATAACATCTCATACCATTTTCCTTTTAATAGATAATTGTTTTGCACAGAGAACCACAATAAATCAACCTTGGATACTATCGCGTGTGAATATAGTATGTGAAATGTGCAAGTATACATGTCTAATCAAGTAATATAATGATAAGTAAGATCGTCTCTACAGGGATCAGTTAGGATTAATTTGGTTACGTTACTGCTATAAAGTTTATGAATTATGTTGTGGCAAAACAGTGACAAAAATGTAATGATAATTAAAATGATGTTGATGTATGCAAAATGTAAACAAACAAATATAAAAAAAATATTATTGCAAAGATATCAGGGCAAGAATGAGAGGATCAATTCTTTTGAATGAAAAGGTTGGGATTACTACGAATCTACCCTTATAAACCAAAAATGCCTTAGCAGACTTGTAACCATTTTACTGCTCAGAACGGATCTAAGATAGTCTGTTTCTTTCAAGGGTAAGACCTCAGGTTACCCTACCTAAAGCGATATATGTCTATAGGCCTCAGATGTGATCCCCAGCACTGATTTCTCTTTGTTCTATACAAACACTACTCTATGTCTAGAAACTGCTATGGGTATTCAGTTGAACAACCACTTGTATCATTCAATTGTAGTCCAACTAACCTAACCTTTTCAGAATTAGATTATGTTTATAAGCATACTAAACATTCATCAATCTCTAGAGTCTGCATGTATGCAATTCAAGAAGAACAAATTGAATGAAACAGTAAAACAGATCAAATCAAAGCTTCAACATTAATAGAAAATTAGAGTATTGTCCAGTAAACCCAACCCAAGGAGTTTTAGCTCATGAGTTGATTAATCAAATCCAAATTCGAAATACCATTCAACATCTTAAAAATTTAATCGCACAAAGAAGCAATCTAAAAGAAAATAAGAACTTCAGGAAGCACGCTTTCACTGATCCAGCCCTCAACTGCGACGTTGCAATGTTTCGCAAAGACCTAGTAGACTGCCTTTATCCTCTTCCTCTCGTTCCCTCTAGTTTTCAACTACTATTGCTACCCTCTATTTTCGCCTCAAGATCCTTCCTCTGAAAAAGGCTTGTTTTTCTCTCTCTTTTGAATCTTCCTCACTTTTTATAGGGTAGATCCCTCTCTCAGCACACAATTTTCCGTCCTTCTTTTTCAGGTAGATCTTTCTAGTACAAGTACAGTTGGCCTCAGTGGCACGGATTGAGTGCTAACTTGGTGTCTTCTAGGAATTGCCTTGGCATTAATGTTTGCAATCCGTCCATTCTTTTGCCATGACAAAACTTCACTCCTTTATTTCTTTTCCTTATTCTATACCTGTCGTTCAAGCACAAACAAATCCTTTCCACCCACAAGCAAAGGTAACATAATAACATTTAAGCACAATCCAAGCTTCATGATGCAATGTTCTAAAAATACTAATATAATATCCTAAAATGCAAATACATCTACTTAAGTACAAACAATTAACCAAGTCTAGAGGCCTGAAATATAACTCTATTCAAGAGTTATCAAAACACGGGAGGAAAATGCTACTATGAGCTAACATAAGGACATTAACCAATACACTATGTTGCTCCAACAAGCTTCAGAGAATCCGCAACACATGCAAGATCTCAAGCCATCGGCATGGTATCCATCATCGGTACACAGTACCTACTAACACACCGGCATGAAGCCTGTTAAATACACCAACTCGAAGCTTGCTAAATACACCGACTCAAATCCTACTAAATACAATGGCTCGAAGCCTGGTATGCTCTAAATGACATGTCATTTGTATCCTAGCTATATACTTAGTTCACACGGGCTTATACTATTTTTCCGAGACATTTCAACTCAACTTTATCCTTCCATTTTATAAAGCAACCAATTAATCATAATAACTTTCAATTACATTTAATTAAACACGTAACAAGTATAATAATTTATGAACATAGTAAATGTAATACAAACATACCAACACACAATAGCTAATAGCACACAACAACGATTACTCGACGACTTTTCCTTTCCCCCGTTTATCAACAGACTGATCCAATTCTTGATCTAAATATATTAGTTTAATTCAATTAACCCAAAAGAAACATATTAAAACACTTAAATTTATACAATTAGCCCTTTAATAAAATTTGACATATTTACCCTAAACTTTCACCTTTTATTCAATTTAATCCCTAAAATCGAAATTCTCACAATTAACACAAATTAGCCCAAAAACTATTGTGCCAATTTCTATATGGTCCCTAAATAGTCCGCTTTTATCATTTTGTCACAAAAAATATATGGTATTTTACAATTTTAACAACTAAATCCCTAAACTTTAAAATGACCTAAAATTACTTTACAAAATAGTCCTATTTAACTAACAAGCTTAATAAACTATCATAAAAATTCATAAACATCACAATTTCATCCATGGTAAAATTCTAAAAATTTAACAATTTTATGAATTAGTCCCCAAGTTAGCTCGATTAAGCTACAATAATGTCAAAAATATAAAAATTACTAAACGAGTAACAAAAATATACCATGTAAGGTGAACTAAGCTTGGTCAAACATTAGACTCATAAAAATGGTGTCTTCCTTCTCTCAAATTTGGTGCTGAAGATGAACGAAGATGATAACATATTTTTGTTATCTTTCAAATTTTACTTATTTATTAAATTACCAAATTAACCTTTGTTTTTAAATTAAAGTTCCTCCCAAACCAACTACCTAACCGTCCACTATGTTTCAAATATGTATAATTACCATATAAAAGCCTATTATTCGTAATTTATAACTATTTAATACAGTTAACCCTTTAATGAGTGACTTTTGTAACTTATTCTATTTAGTCCTTTTTACTCAATTAATTAACTTAACATTAAAATTTCCTAACAAAACTTTAATATGACACTTTAACAACCTTATAAATAATAAATAAATAATAAAATACCGATTCACTAGTCAGAACCGTGGTCCCAAAACCACTATTTCTGACACCATTGAAAAAGAGTTGTTGTAACTCTCCCCCTAAAGGAATTTTCGTCCTAAAAAAATTACTAGAAAAGAGGCTTGGGTATTCAATTTTCATAGTCTCTTCAGATTCCTAGGTGGCTTCCTTGACACCATGTCATTGCCACAGAACTTTTACTAATGATATCTACTTGTTTTGAAGTTCTTTAACCTCCCGAGCTAGAATCTTAATTGGTTCTTCACTATAGGTCATATCAGGTTGTAATTGTATCTTAACTGGAGAAATCACTTGTGAAGGATCTAATTTGTACTGTTTCGGCATCAATACATGAAAAACATTATGAATCTTTTCAATTTATGTCAGTAATCCCAATCGGTAAGCTAATGGACCTATTCTTTCAATAATTTCATATGGACCAATAAACCTCGGACTAACTTTTCCCTTTCGGTAGAAACGGAGTACCTTTTTCCAAGGTGAAGCTTTGAGGAATACTTTCTTGCCAATCTGAAATTCAATGTCTTTTATTTTTAAATTAGCAAATGTTTTTTTTTTCGTTTTGAGGCAACTTTCAAACAATCCCGAATAATCTTGACTTTATCCTTAGTTTCACGAATCAGATCTATACCAGAAATCTTTCTGTCACTGAACTTAGTCTAGCACAATAGAGTCCTACATTTTCGTCCATACAAAGCTTCGTACGGTGCAATTTTAATACTTGACTGGTAACTGTTATTATATGTAAATTCAACCAACGGAATAAACTTTTTCCAACTACTTTCCAACTCAAGTATACAACATCATAATATATCTTCAAGTATTTGAATTACCCGTTCTGACTGACCATCTATTTGCAGATGAAAAGTTGTACTGAATTTCAATTTAGTACCTAGAACCTCGTGTAATTTACCCCCAAAACTTAGAGGTAAATCTCGGATCACGATCAAAAGTTATTGACAGTGGAACACCGTGCAATTTGACTATTTCCGAACATACAACTCTGCCAATTTATCAAGTGAGTAATCTGTATGTACAGGTATAAAATGTGTAGATTTCATCAATCGATCAACTATAACCCAAATTGCATCTTTCTTTCTAGGGTAACACGCTCAGAAACCAATAATAACACGCTCCCATTTTCACTCGGGAATTATAATAGGCTGCAACAATCTGAGTGGAACCTGATGCTCGACTTTTACCTATTGACATACGAGGCATTGAGATACAAACTCATAAATCTCACGCTTCATTCCCGACCACTAGTATATTTGTTTCAAATCATAATACGTTTTTGTGCTTCCCGAATGTAACGATTAAATACTATTGTGAGCTTCTTTTAAAATGTTCTATTTCAACAACGAATTGTCAAGAACACACAACCTGTTATGGAAATATAAGTTGTTATTTGCACCAATACTATAATCAGCTACTTGACCATTTTCAACCATTTTCCGTTTAGCTAACAAGTTCAGATCATTAAATTGTAACTCCCAAATGTTTTGTAAAAATAAAGGTTTAGCCTTCAATTTATGCAATTAGAACTATCTCGCTCCAACTGAAGCTGAGCATTCATCGATCAAATTTGCGACTCAAAGCATTGGCAACGACGTTTGCTTTACCTGGATATAGTCTATTATCAAATCGTTATCTTTTAACAATTCTAAGCATCTCTGTTGATGCAAATTCAACTCTTTCTGAGTCTTCAGATATTTTAAACTTTTGTGGTCAGTATAAATGTGACATTTCTCTCCATATAGTTAATGATGCCAAATTTTCAATGTAAAAACAACTACAACCAACTCAAGATCCTGTGACGGGTAATTCTTTTCATCAGTTTAAAGTTGTTGAGAAGCATATGCAATAACCTTGCCTTCCTATGTCAAAACACATCCTAAACTATTCAATGAAGCATCACTATAAACAACAAATTCTTTCCCTGACTTAGGCTATGTCAACACTGGTGCCTCTGTCAACATATTTTTCAACTGATCGAAACTTTGCTGACATTTATCCGACCAAACAAAATTAACATTTTTCTGTAACAGTTTCATCATAGGTAATACTATTATCAAAAATTTCTTCACAAACCGTCGATAATATTCGGCTAATCCCAGGAAACTACATACCTCAAAAATGTTTCGTGGAGGCTTCCAGTTCAAAATAGCAGATATCTTACTTAGATGAACTCGTATCCCTTCAACCGAATCACATGATTAAAAAATCCAACTTTTTTGAGCCAAAATTCGCATTTACTAAACTTTACATACAATTGCTTTTCACGTAAGGTCTGTAATACGATCTTTAAATGTTATATATGCTCGGATTCATTTTTGGAATAAATCAAAATGTCGTCAATAAAAACAACCATGAATCTATCAGGATGTGGTTGAAAAACCCTATTCATCAAAATCATAATCGTTTTTGGAGCATTCGTTAGCCCAAATGGCATAACTAGAAACTTGTACTGTCCATAACGAGTTCTGAATGTTGTTTTCTTGGCACATCAACATCTTTCACTTGTAACTAACAATAACCAAATATGAGATCGATCTTTGAAAACATGGTGGCTTCTTTTAGTTGATCAAATAAGTCATCAATACGAGAAAACAGATACTTATTCTTTATTGTGACTTTGTTCAATTGCCAATTGTCACACCTCAAAATAGGGCCTAAGAATTTTAAAGGTATTTTAGGAATTTTGGCCTATATGAACTCGAAATTTTATAAGTCTGGTAACCGATAATATTTTTCATAAAATCAAGTCAATTTCTAAAAATGAGTTGTAAATAGCTTTAATTTTGAAAATATGACTGCTTTGAAACTGATTCAAAATTAAGAGTTTTTATGAAGCAATTTGACCAAATGTCCAAAATCAACCTAAAAACTCCCTTTTCCAAATAGTTTTCATGTCAACTTCTCCTCCCCCATATTGGAGTCGTCCTTTTGTTTTCCCTTTACTCTCCCAATCAATTTTTACTTCTAATTCCTAATTCTCTTTGATTTCTATCACCCTTGAACCTTGAAACCTCCATTTAAATAAAGAAAATCACCCAAAAACATCATCGTCTACATCATCTTCTCCAAATGTGGGTTTTTTCAGATTAACGTCAAAGCATAGTTTTCTTCCATCAAAGGCAACCATTCAACTTTCTATGAGTTTTAAATGATATCTAGTCCCTTAAACTAAAGTTTTAGCCATTGAAACACATGTTTTAAATAAAAGTCAAAAATCGGGTATTTAATGGTGAATTTTGAGTTTGTGGATAAAAATGTGGTTTCAAAGTGTTTTTCAATTATTTTTAACATGATTAGAATGTTTCTAAACTTAATTTATAGTTTCATTAAATATTTATAAGGATTTAATGAATTTTCGTGAAAATTGCCATAAACATGTCGAAAATTTTGATGCAATGAATTGAGTAGTTTTGAGTAGTTTAAAGGTTGAGAATCAGTCGTAGGTGAATAATTAGATGAATAGAATTTGTTTTAGGCAAAAAGATTAAGTATAGGCTGAGATATTTGAGTTTCAAGTTTGTTAGTCAAAATTTCACTTTCAAGGTTCCAAATGTAAAAAAGATTGAGGAAAAATAGGCTCGTACTGTTAAAAGCCCACAGAATGGCTCATCCATGAGTGCATCCTCTTGTGAGAACAAAAGAATGAATCAAAGTTTTTATGCAAGAGAAAAAGATGAACCCTTTTCTCAAAATAGCATTGTATCCTTGTCCATTTTAGGTAAAACTACTTATCTTTTACTGACCTTAATTATTCTTTACCTAGTACATTTTCCTCTCTTTTGCAGGAATATGCTAACATGTAATAAGATGCACCTAAATATTTGCCACCTTTATGGGGAATCGAACATCAAATTGATTTAGGCTCTGATTTGACAGCTCTTAATCAACCAGCATGTCAAAGCAATCCCGAACAGATAAAAGAATTCCAATGGCAAGTGGAAGAACACTTGTCTAAGGGACATATCCGTGAGAGTTTAAGTCCATGTGTCATGTCAGTCTTATTGGTACCTTAAAACGATGGTACATTTAGAATGTGTGTTTATTTTCGTCCAATTAATCGCATTATTGTTAAGGCATAATTGCAAAAAAAGCCCTCAACCTTTGGGGGCTTTTGGATATATGCCCCTAACCTTTTTTTCTAAATTCAACCCTCAACGTAACGAATTTTTCAGACATCAACCTAGTTGAAATGGTAACCGTTAGCTAACCGTTAGTCCAACGCAAGTTAAAAAATTGGTCTATATGGCATTCCAGTTGACTAATGATGTGGTAGACATTAAAATAATAACACTGACGTGGAAAAAATTAAACAAATTTTATAAACATAAAAAGAAAAACCCTAAATCCCCAAATCATCTTAAACCCCTAAATTCAAAATATTTTTCCCAAATTTTAAAATCCTCAACTCATCAAATTCCCCAAATTATGAAATCCCTAAATCCATAACATCTGAAATCTTCATTGAATCCCTAAAATCTTCAACAAACTCCTTTTCGAATCATTGATTGAAGGATTTTTCTACATCCTTAATCCCTTAGAACCAAATCGTGAAATCCCTAATCTTTTCAGAAATTTTTATTTTTCTTCCTTATCGTCTGAAATCATGGATTCACATAGTTCGAATAGTCAGTCTAGAGGTTGGGTAACACATGGTTCGAATGGTTCGAAAGGTTCAAAGAAAAAATTGTCATATGCAAATATTGTTACTTCATCGCGGAGGGAGTATGTCTATGATGGACCAATAGTAAAATGCCACTGCAATAAGTTAGCTCCAATAGGCACTTAATGGAGCAATTTAAATCTGATGAGGAGATTTTATGGTTCTTCAAATTTTCGGGTAAGTGAAGATTTTTTATTTGCAAATTGAGCTTGAGCTCAACTTTGATGATTTCATAAATCTCATAATTTTTTTTTTGTTTTCAATTTGGATTATTTCAATTTGTTGAATTAGGGTTTATTGTAGGATGGTGGTTGTGATTTCTTTAAGTGGTACGATAGGAAAATGTGTGACCGTGCGACTGAGTTACTACGTCAATTGCAACAATGAATGAAATCTTTTGAAGGATAATTTGGCACTTAGAAAGAATGTTATGGATTTGGTTGCATTTGATGGCAACCATAATGGTGGCAGTAGTGCTGTTGACATTGAGGTTGAAGGAGGTAAATCAATTTGTGGTGTTGAAGGAAAAGTAGAATTAAGGAAGAAAATGTTGACCATGAAGCAAAAAATTAAAGTTATCAAGAAAGAGAAGTCAATGTATAA
>CM025142.1:24015876-24028423 GCA_013467495.1 Gossypium gossypioides | reverse complement strand
AACTTATCATTGTATAAGGGAAACTTGTTCCTCCTTCTCTCACCATCTTCATGTTCTTCATCTTCATCGAACCCAACCAAGCTTCCATGTTCATCTGAGTCTTATACCTTTGTCTCATTCCCATCCCCCTCTTCTCCACTACTAGCAATAGCAACATTATCCACTCCATCTGATGTTACAAAATCACCAGCATATTCATTAGCAGCAACTTCATCATAATTATCCCCTCTAATAGTAGACCCTAAACTAATATTTCCACCACTTTCCACACCACCATACTCATCTACCTCAATACCGGTAGCAGACACACCCTTCCCATCAGCTTGTACCCCTCTTACATCACCCTCCCCAATAGATTTTACCATTTCCAAATCTCCTTCACCATCAGATTCTACCCTTCATCATCACCCTCCCCATCAACTTCTAACTATTTAACATCACCCTCCCGAGCAGTCAACAAAAAAATTTTGTCTACAATTATGGGGTTATCAACCTCATGTTCAACATATAGATCAATCTTCGTAAACTTGATCCAAAAGTCTAACGTAGATATGGTGGAAGTGTCATCATAAATCACCGTTAGATTATTTTGTAACCCTACTGTACAAGGCTCATGAAAATATATTAACATGATAGTGTTAAACCCTAACCCAATTTTCACTATTTTACATAATTCAAAATAAGATATTGTGTATGGGTCCTCTTTAAGCCTAATCACTTCCCCAACTACATCTCTAACATATGGGTCCTTTACAAAGTGCCCACCCACGTGCAAAATAATATAATATTTCTCATCTTATGACATCTGCAGAGCATAAACAAACAATTTTCTAAGCAGAAAACATTAAAAAAAAAACAAAACTCGCTACCTACATCGGGACCACTTCTTTGAATACAATACAAAATAGCAACACATGTCTACAATTTTAACAACACCTTTTTGCTTGGGTAACAGTAATCAACATCGAGACCACTATCGCATCACAAATCAACAAAACAAACCTACATTACGGTACTAAAATTGCAATAATAAATCACAAATAACCATCTATAATTTTAACAACAGCTTTATCAACAACATCGGGACCACTGTCGCATCACAAATCGACAAAAACAAACCCTACATTGTGGCATTGAAATTGCAATAATAAATCACAAATAACCATCTACAATTTTAACAACATCGAGACCACTGTCGTATCACAAATCGACAAAACAAACCCTACATTGCGACACTGAAATTTCAATAATAAATCACAAATAACCAACAAACCAAACCAAAAATGAAATTTATTTTCCCAACAAATCAAATAATGAAGCGCCTACCTTTTGATTTTGGGTTACGAAAATTGCTCACAGTTGTTGAACCTTTTTGTTCTTAAATGTTTTAGGGATTCAATGATTTGGTTCATAAAAGTTTTAGGAATTTTAAGAATATTTTGGAATGATAACGATTTATGGATTTCAAGATTTAGGGATTTAAAGATTTTAGGGATTCAAAAAGGATTTTGGATGTTATGGATTTGAGGATTTCACAATTTAGAGAATTTGACGAGTTGGGGATTTTAAAATTTGGGAAAAAAATTTCAAATTTAGGGGCTTGAGATATTTGGGGATTTAGGGTTTTTTGTTTTATGTTTATTAATTTTTTTGCCACGTCAATGTTATTATTTTAATGTCTACCACGTCATCAGTCAACTGGAACGTCACACAGACCATTTTTTTTACCAACGGTTGACTAACAGTCAGCTGAAGGTTATTGTTTCAACTGGCTTGATGTTTGAAAAATCCGTTACGTTGAGGGCCGAATTTAGAAAAAAAAAAGTTAGGAGCATATATCCAAAAGCCCCTAAAGGTTTAGGGTTTTTTTTTTACAATTATGCCTATTGTTAAATATAGACACCCAATTCCTAAGTTAGATGGTATGCTTGACAAACTATATGATGCACGCAAATTTACTAAAATTGATCTTAAGAGCAATGTTATATCCCTACCACAATTTGGACCCAGTTGGGCCCTCCATGTTGGATTTGGTGCCCTAAGTGTAGTATTTTTGTTAATGTACAATTGTAATTTTTTTGAACAGATTGGTTAATAAAATTATTCATGAATTACATTAATACTTTGTATAATGTCCTCATGTGGTTTTTGCATGCAAAACAAAGTATAAGCAAATTGCTCACTGGTTGTGTAATGTTTAACTAATACTAAGCAGTATTACGTGGTTGGATCATAATATAGAAAGACAGCTTATATTAGTAGGTGAACCTAAACATGTCCACAGTCTAATCAAAAATGAGCAAACCGATTGAAATACTAATATGTCGCCTATCTAGTCCAATTAGGGAGATGGTTTGTCTTGGGCATCGAAGCGAATGACTCCCAAAAGGTAGAGACATAGATGTGACTGACTAGACTGATAGTACATTTGATTAGACCCAATAAGAATAGATCTCAAATTTGTTTATCAATTTATTCACTTGTGACGTTCATAATGTGGCATACCTAAATCTTGAGTAGATGGCGGATGACTTGTCGTAATTTGATATGTCAAATTAAGCTCTCCATCACAATTAAAGAACTCATTCTCAAGAAATTTGGAAGCCTTTTTCGTTTTTTGCTTAGTTTTAATTTTTTAATTTAATAAGTGAAATAGGGCATTTTATGCCACTTTTAAGACCCAAAATGGCCAAATGCGCCATAAGGAAACCTAATGGTTGATTGAGTGTTGTAGGGAGTCATCGAAGGCTCAAATGTGACTGAAAACATCATTTAGAATTTTTATTGTGATATCAAAGCCAAGAAGTCATGATACCCCTAACAATGTTGAATTCAAAAGGATCGAGGCCATCCACAGTGGTATCGCGATACATAACTTCTAAGGATTCCCCCAAGTCAAGACTAACGTGGGTATCATGATACCAGACCGTGGGTATCGCGATACCCCTGATGAGAAAAGACAAAAAATGACTGCAAAGGCTGACCTTGTCCAACTTCAACACCAATCAAAAACACACACACGCTAAGAGGCATTTTGGGCATACATGTTAGTCAGGAAAATACTAAAATAGACCAAATTTGGCAGAGAGAAAAGGGGGACACTTAACATTAGCTAGTTTTTACATTTTTGTCTTCATCTTTTAGGGTTTAGCTCTTCTTCTCCATTGCTTAGGGTTTATTTTCATGTTCATTTCTGGTTTTTCTTAGTTTCATTCCTGGTAGTTAAGTTAGTTGTTACTATAGTTAGCATTTATTTACTTGTTTAACACTTCAAACTTCATTGTATTTGCAGATTAATGCTAGTTTAATGTTATTCAGATTTCCTTAAGTTTCTCTATTCAAAATTATTCCTTTGGTATTTTCAGTCACTTATATTACCACCATTGTTGTCTTCTCCAATTTGTTGCAAGAAAGCTTGGGTTTTTATTTATTTACTTTTACTTTAAGCTAATTTTAGTTTTGTTTGATTCTTTGCTATTGATGGGTTTAAATATAAGCATAGGTAGCTAAATCCTGAGTTGTTGGTTGATGGAAATGATGGGTAATTGATTTTTGGGTTTAGGGACTAAATCGCAAAAATTAGGCTAAATCGAATAAACTTTAAAACTTAGAATTGACACCCCTAAGAAAAATTAATATAAGTGAGACCGAGAGAACTTATGGGTCATCAATTGGATAGTCTCGGGTTAGTTTCGCAAGGTCGAGGGATAAACCGAACTAATTTGTCAGAATTGGTAATGTTGAGGTCGATAAGTAAAATTGAACCAATTTAGGAGTAACAGTGATTTAGATCCCTAATTCGAAGGTTAACCAACCACAAAGAAATCAACCAATCACTGCTTGTTATCGTATTTGTTCGTATGGGATAAGCTAGCAAGTAGATTCCTCGCCAAATATGTTCCTTCAAGAAAGACTATGAAGCTTCAAATGGACATTAAAAACTTTCTTCAGCTTCAGGGAGAGTCACTCTATGAAGCGTGGGAGCACTTCAAGTTAATGTTAGATAAATGTCCCTACCATGGTCTACAAGATTGGTTGCAATTACAAACTTTTTATAATGGGCTAGATGAGAATTTGCACTCTAGTCTTGACAGAGCGTCCTCAGGGGAATTCATGTCGAAGACTTATGCTGAAGGTTCCCAATTAATTGAGGATATGATAATGAATTCTTACATGTGGCCAACTGAGCGGTTCACATACTGAGCTAAGCAATCGATCATGAATGCGGTCAACAACGAGGATAAGTTCAAACAAATCCTCGAGAGGCTTAACCACCTCGAAATGAGCTTGGCATGATCTTAGAACCCAAACCAGTCCCTTTTAACCAACTCAAATATAGAGCACGATAGCGAATGCGCAAGTTGGGGAAGCCATAATAAAAAAATCAAGCAGAGGTAAACTACTTAATAAATAGGGAATACAGCCCGTACTCTAACACCTATAATCTGGGGTGATGAAATCACCACAACCTTAGGTGGAGAGGGAACTAAGGAGGACCCTCCAACCAAGGACTGCCCAGCTTTAATCCACATATACCTAACTCTTCGTACCAACTCCCTCAACCATATCGGCCACCTTAGGAGCCCAAGAGGAGACCCAGCTACAATAGTGACCCCCCGATACCTATCTGAGTTAGTAAGCTCGAGGAAGAAATGCATTCAGTGCAAGAAATTATGCGCCAAATGCAAGGTCAATTTGACCAAATCCTTAAAGTGTTGCAAAGCAATTTAGCTTCTAGTATCCATAGCAACATCGAGCTTAACTCGAAGAGGGAATGGAAAGAGCATGCCAAAGCCATTACTCTTGGATCTGAAACGATCATTAAGGAACTGGTTAGACCCCCTAGTGGAGAGGAGGTGAGAGAGAATTACCTTAGTATCAGCACTCCTAGTGTTGGAGATGGGGTAGAGGAGAGAGTCGAAAAGGGAAAAGAGTCATAGTTGGTTGAGCCTACAGAGAGGCCAACTACCCAACCTAGTCAAATACTCATTCCTTGCCCAACTCGATTAGAGGAGAGGAAGAGGGAGGACAACGAGGAGTTATTGACCTTCTTCAATATGTTTCAAAATCTGAGTGTTAGCTTACCCTTACTTGAGCTTTTGGAGAAAATGCCAAAGTACACAAAGTTCCTTAGGGAAGTTACATCTAGGCATAAATGTATAAGTAAAGGAGAGCACATATCTCTAAATGTCGAGTGTAGTATGGTGATAACTAGGAAGGTTCCCCCAAAGCTCAAAGATCCTAGTAGCTTTACTATTCCTATAGAAATAAGGGGGGTAAATTTTGGCAAGGCCTTGTGTGAGCTAAAAGTGAGTATAAATTTAATGCCCTTGTCTATCTATTGTAGGTTAGGCTTAGAAGACCTCTGGGAAACCGTCGTCACCTTGTAACTTGCTAATAGGTCTTTAGTGCACCCCCAGCGGTGTTCTAAAAGATGTTCTTGTGAGATTTAGACAATTCGTCTTACCAATTAATTTCATAGTATTGGACTTTGAGGAGGATGTAGAGATCCCTATTTTATTAGGGAAACTATTTTTAGCAACCTTTAGGGCCACTATAGATGTGGGAAAAGGGAAATTAACTATGGAAATCAATGAGAAGGTGAAGGTGTTCAAGTGCGCTGATGCTTTTCCTTATTCTAGGGAACCACCACCTTCCTCAGTTTATGATTGTTGGTTGATTGATTCGTTGTCTTATCCTGTTACTAATGTTTTATCTTGCTTTGACAAGTTGAAATTTGCAAGATCACATCCGGTGTCGAGAGGCATTAAGGCTTAAAAAAGACTGACCATTCAATGGCATCCCTTAGAACACTTCAATCATTGAGAAACAAACAACATATTTGTGTGTTGAGGACACCTTACAAGTACTACTTTGGGGGCATAATCGATCACCCCGAGGTTCTTTTGTAATCCGCCCTTAGGCAATTTGAAACTGAATTTGTAAGTAATTACTATTCGAGCATGGAATCCATTTGATGTTCTTGTTTAACTTAGGATTTAAATTTATTGCATGTTGAATTTTTCACTTTTAAGGGTCTAATTTCCTGTAGTGGAGTTAAGATTAAATTTTTCAAAGATTTTTGGGGCACAATACAGTGGTATTGTGATATCCACCCTTGGATATCGTGATACACCGATCAATTTCAAAGGGAGGACAAAAATTTTGTGGTATCATGATATCGGCCCTCGATATCACGATATCTTGGGTAGTTTCAAAAATTGGAATTTTGGCAAAATACCCAATGGTATCGTGATACCAACCCTCAGTATCGCGATACTCGAGACAGTTTCAAAATTGGAGGATAAAATTTTGTAGGCATATCACAATACCCCTATCAGGTTTGACCCGAGTTTGGGTATCGTGACCCGCTTGTTTTCCTTTAAAACCCCCCTAAAACCCCCAATGCTCTCAAATTCATCAACCCTAAAACTTTTTTTTTAGCGATTACTTGGTATTTTTGAGTGTTCTCTTAGTTCTTTTTGAAGTTTCCTCACTTGTTTTGGAAAAAGAACGATCCAATCTGTTCTCCACTTCAACAATCCTGAAAGGTTAAAAGTTCCAACTCACTCTTTTCTTCAAGTTATTTTATTTTCATTTTTTTATTGTATTTTGCATGCCTCATCATTATGTGTGAGTTTTTTGGAACTTAGTTGCTTTTAATTGTTTTTGGAAAATTGTTGATCGCTAAGGCCAGTTTGTTAGTGATTGATTTTTTTAAAAAATTGATTAAAATAGAGAAAACTTCTAGTTTCAATGCCACCGAGAACCCCGAAACAAACTAAATCCCAATCGTTTCAAGGGCAAACGTTCATTCTTGAACGTGGTTTTGACCCATCCTCTTCTCTTTGTGAAGAAATTTGGGACTTAGTCAATTATCATGGGTGGCAATATTTTTGCCTTGTCCTTATATCCATCACGGTTATCCCAATAATTTTAGAATTTTATGTGGATTTAAAGTTTACCACCGGTAATTAGATGACAGTTAGAGGACAAGAGATTGACATATCCCCTCACACTATTAGCGAGCATTATGGCGTCCCATTTTATCATGAAGAAAACATTAAATTAATGGATTTATAATTTTATAAAAATTTCGATATGGGCGACATTCTCGCATACCTAACAGAAGGTAGAGGGGAATGGAAACGAGAACAATATAAAAATTTTCCTCTATCTTTTAATCAAGATATAATGTTCGCACTAGCCAAAATGTGGATGCAATTTATATATACCCGTGTTAGTCTCATGTTTAACACTAACACGATTCACGTTTTTTGAGTTTTATTGTTGTTTTCAATTTTGCAATGCAAGCGAGTCTGTCTCGGGACATGGATTAACTGAGAAATCAAAAAGTGCATGGTTGGAACAAAGGTCGACATCTACTTCCCTCACCTAACGATGGATCTATGCTATAAGAAGGGAGTGAAGATGTATTCGAATGAGCAATTCCATCGTCCCATGTGGAGCGTTATTTGAGATAACATGATCCTTCAATTTCGTGAGCTGCAGTAAAAACAGATCCAGGAGTGGAATCAACGTCACAAACCCAAAATGGAAATGCCTTCAGCCCTCAAGAAGAAGTCCACTCCAAAAAAGGTCATCAGAGGCACACAATGGCAACTTGAGTTACTTGATAAGGTGCGTTATAACACTCAACTGCTCAAAATGATAAAGTCGTACATGGACGACTATGCAACGAGGATTGGGCTAGACAGCCCACATTGGCCCGAAAGGTTGGGAACTGCATCTGCTGGAAGAGAGGAATAAGAAGAAGTGGAAAAGATAGATGAGGAGGAGATAGAAGACAATGACCATGTGCCCTATTGAGACAATTTTGAGAAGATGTTCGTCTCCGAGTGCCCTGCCACTAAGGTGGTAGTCTCTCGAGGCCCGAGAGAGCGACCTAGTCATCAGCACTATAAAAGGTTTGTTGGCAAGCGTAAGGGAAAGAAGATTGAGGAGCTAGACTCCGATTCGGATTCTTAGTACATGTCTTAGCATCGTTTATTCTATTTTATGTGGCGTGTAACTATTAAACTACTAAATTATTTTGGACGAATTTGGACTTTTTTTTTTATTTGTTGTATATTTTTTATTTTCTTGTGTTTGTGTACTTTTTATTTTTCTGTGCAGTGACCCCTTCGGCGACTACACGACAATTTCGAGCCTTAAAGTGAAGATGGACAAGACGTCAATACCCTTATGGGCAATCACTCTATTAGGGAAGTTTGGTAACCTTTTTATCATTTGTTTTGGCCACACATTGAGAACAATGTGTAATTTAAGTGTAGGGAGGATGCACATAGTTTTAGTTTGATTTTTTTTTCTTTTTGTGATGTGTTTAATTGCATTTTTTATTTTTTACATCGTTTTTCAAAAAAAAATTCAAAAAAAATCCAAAAATATTTTTCTTTTGTTAATTTGATTTTCTTGTTTTTGCATGGTGTTTGGATTGTAATTGGCAGTAGGCCACTGGTTGTAGATATTGAATAAGTATTTTGGACTGCTAAGCATATCAATTTTGATTGATATTAGATAATTTGGTATTTTTAAAAGTAGACTAATTAGGTCAATAAGTTAAATTGCTTAATAGACTAGAGACAATCGGTTTTAATGAAAAATGTATAAATTGTGTCATATGATAGATGAATTGTGTAAATGCTTTTAAATAAATAAGGCTTGAATTGATGGTTGTTCATTCGAATAAATATAATGTTAAATAATTCTAGAATGACCTAAGGCTTTTTTTGTTTCGCCTAGAGCCAAAAAAACTTACCTTTATGTTATATTCCCTTAGTTCCCATAATTTGAGCTTCAGACAATTCTTTCTTGATGAGCCTTATTGTGGAAACCTTGAGCCTAAAATGAGCAAAAACTCGAACCTTCTCTGTCCCAGTTTGTAAATGCACTATGAAATGGACGTTAAGCCATGGGCATTAAGGACTAGGTAGAGACATTATGATGGCTTTTTTGTGTGCTTGAGAGAAAAAGAAGAGTGTATGATATGGTACGTATAGACCCTTGCTAAGTAAATTATATCAAAAAAAAATAAAATTGTGTGAATAAAAGCAAAGTGAGGGTTAAAAGCAGAGTGAAACAAAAGTACAATTAGCGTTAAAAGCACTGTGAGTGAAAGAGTGCAAAAATTAGAAAAATGACTTAATGAAAATTTAGTTGAGAGTCTCAATAGAAATCTTTCAATTCATAATGTATCAATACTTGCTAGCTTACTATACATATCAAACACTATCTTTTAAATTTTTGGAGAGACAAGAAAGGCGAGAGAAGGAGAAATAAGGAGGTGAGTTTCACAATGAAATTGAGGGTGAGTAGGGAACAATGTCATGTGCTTCACTGTTTCTAGTGCTTGAAACCATTTTAAGCTACCTTTCATTTGAAATTCGAACTGTCCTAAACCTCGAAATGTTACAAGCCTAGAGGACCTAAGCGACTTGAACATTTCACGTGCACAATTCTCTTGACTTGTTTATGTTTACTCTAATGAACACTTTCGATTCACTTTTTGTATCTATAATGTAGATTAGTACATTTGATGGATAACGCAATTGTACATATATTCGTTGAATTGCCTCTAGATTTGTTAGTCTTTTAACCTATTGAACTGAGTTTGTTTGCTTTAAGAATATCCAAGTTAGCTAAATATCATTCATAGGTTGCATGTGAGATAGTCTTATACAAATTTGATATTTAACAAACATTTGGAAATGATTATGGTTTTCTCCAAAATGAAAATGAAAATGAAAATGGAGAAATGGAATCATTTGGAAATGAATGTGGTTTTCTCCAAAATGAAAATGAATAATGAAAATTACCAAAAAAATGAATTTATACTTTTTGAATTAAATGAAGTTCGAAAATGGAAATAAATCATTTGGTCATAGTGAACCGTTGAATACAGAGAAGTTAAATATATTTTCTCATAGATTCTTTTACGGTAAAGTCGTCATGATTTTAACAGAATTAGAATTGGGCTGAGAAGATTATTTAATTGAAAATATATTGAGAATTTTATTTTGGGAAATAGAAAAACAAATATTGGGTTGGATCAAATTATAAAGTATTGGGTTAAAAGCCTAGAAAGTACTTGTAATTAGACCCAATATGGGAGAGGCCTAAATGCCCCTCATGTTAAAGGGGTCGATGACAAACCCTAGTAATATTAACTAGGGTTGTCGCCACCTATACTTCTAGTTAGACTAAGTGTTCGTTTTTATAGTTGAAATAAACTTCTACAAATCAACAGGGATATTTACAAATCTTTCAGATATCGTTATTCTTCCAGAAAATAAAGAGAATTGTATTCTCTAAGAATTAAATATATTTTCCAGAATAACGATTCTATTGGTTTCTATTTAAGAGAATTTTTATTTTGATACTAAATAAAAGAAAACTATTTCTAGTTCTGTGTTTGATTCGATTCGTTCAAGCTCACACTAGAAGTAGTTCGTGGTACGAGAATAGTGTAGAAAACCATTCGGTTGAAAGTCGAAAACAAAAAGGATTCGTCTATCCGAAAACACAAGTATGAATTTGATTTAGGGTTTATTTTCTGCTATACAAGAAAACCATTTTCGAACCAGATTTTTTCCAACATTCTATTGGACCGTCACGCCTCCTATAAATACCCCAAGATACCAATTAGTAACAGGACTCATCTCCACTCTCAAAACCCTAATATATTAAGCATTCATCCTAAGTCTCTCTACATGTCCAACTCTCGACCCTAGAATGGGTGAACCGACCTCAACAACTCCCTCTCCTTCTCTACTTCCATTGATATTGTGTATCAACAAGTAGGTACCATCAAATACACATGAAAGAAGAGGACGAATGAAAAACGACATTTAAAACCAAATTTGGATTGTATGAATAGTTGGTTATGCTTTTTGGGTGAAGGAATGCGCCTAGTACATTTATGAGGATGATTAACCATGTCTTAAGATCTTATTTGAGTAAGTTTGTGGTTGTTTTTTTTTCAATGAAATCTTGATATATTTTGTTTCTTGGGATGAGCATGTAAAGCATGTAAAAGTTGTTTTGGATATTTTAAGCAATGAACAGTTATATGCTAACCTTGATAAGTGTACCTTTTTGCAGTGATAAATTAATCTTTTTAAGTTTCATTATTAGTGCGCAAGGTATTCATACAGATGAAGAGAAGGTTCAAGCCATTCGAGAATGAATCACACCTAAATCAGTTACTAATGTGAGATCTTTCATAGTTCAGCTAATTTTTATTGAAAGTTTGTGAAAGATTTCTCTACATTGGCAACACCTTTGACTAAGGTTATTAAAAATTCCATTGGATTTAAGTAGGGTGTCACCCAAGATAAAGCTTTTCAATTTTTAAAAGATAAGTTTTGTTCAGGTCCTATTTTGAAATTGTCTAATTTTACTAATATTCTAATTGGAATATGATGCTTTTGGTATTGGAATAAAAGCGGTGCTATCACAAGATAAGAAGTCGATTGTCTATTTTATGGAAAAGCCTAATGGTGCCCAACTCAACTACACCACTTATGATTAAGAGTTGTTAGCATTAGTTCGAGCTATTGAGGCTTAGCAACACTACTTGTTGCCTAAAGAGTTTTTAATTCATACGAATCATGAGTCTCTAAAATGGTTAAAGGGGTTAGGTAAGTTGAATAAGCGATACGCTTACTGAGTTGAGTTTATCAAATCATTCCCCTATGTCATTAAGTAAATCATATTTCTTTGTCCTATTTATAATCATCTATCATTGGAATCTTCCAAGTGAGGTTCTCATTAGAAACCAAAGCATTCTTACGTCAAATAAACCAAGTCAAATCATAGAAATCATGAGATCAACTTCACAACTCGCCCCATACTCTCAGTACTTAACTCGACCACCAAAGTACACCTTAGTTGATCCCTCACTCAATTTCAAATGCTTGTCATCAAGCATCCAAGTCCTATACAATGAATCGTTAAAAAGAGTAAGTTTGGGACCTCCTACAGTTACCCTATACATAACTTCAAATGCTTGTTTATTTAAACTCTGAATTTTCCTTAATTTTATCACCATTAACATACTGAGCAGTTTCCAGTATCAAATTTTTAGGTGTAGATATCACTTAGATTGCATTAACGAAAGCAATGTTAGATTTTTTAGCTGGAACAAAACCAACTTCTAGCTTTTCTAAATTAACCCAATGCAGATATTTCATAATTTTAGGACCAACCAAATCACTACCGCTAAAATTGGTCAAAGTTAGCAACCCACTAACCAAAATGTGAAATTGAGACTTTGAGTTTTCTAATAATTCGTAAATGTTAATGCATATATTTATATTTATAGTAATAGATATTAGTTTTAATTAGTATATAATCGTAACATTAATTAAATGAATTTAAAATAGTAAATGTAATTTAATATGGATTCAAAATATAATTAAGTGATAATAACTATTAATGTAATAAAAATATTAATAATTGTTATGAATATCTTATTAAATGGATGTCCATCATGATCAAGATAAAGTTTCAATGTACTTTAAATTAT
>CM025142.1:23982038-23994861 GCA_013467495.1 Gossypium gossypioides | reverse complement strand
TTGTTTACATTACAGATTACAGTACTATTATTACTATAAACTTAATTTTTACATTGCAAACTTAGAAAAATAAACTAAGCTGAGCTTGGTTCAAATGGAATTAAATTTTTGTTTAAGACTATTTTTTAAATCTAATATTTTTGCTTATCCTCTTAAATTTTCATGTTTGGACGAGTAGGCCAGCTTATAAATAGGTGTGTAACTATGTTTTTTTTTTCAATCTTTGTACACTTGATTTTCACATTTATTACTTTATTAACATATTCAAGTTCAAGTAAATTAAGTTTTAATTTAGTTGTATTGAGTAATTAAATTAAGTTTTAATTTAGTTGTGTTAAGTAATTTTGTCTCGTGTCTTAGTAATGGGAGCATTCAGGTATTTATATATGTTATCACAACTCACGATAGGACCCTACTATTTTGTCTTGACTTCGCCCTTCTTCGCACTGACATTTCGTGCGGGCTTCAAGCTTGTTGGACACGTGTTTCACTCTGGGTTACCTGCGAAGCACGCAGTTCTTTCTGTTCCTAGTACTGACATTCAGTGCGGGCTTTAGGCCTACTATACATGTGTTTCATTATGAGTTGCTTGCGGAGCACACGATCCCTCTTCTGCAAGCTCCTTAGATGCATCCAAGCTAAGGCTGCGATCTTCCATTAGTTTGTGCGAGCTAGATCCGCGTGCCTACTATGTAAGCTGGGTCCGCAAACACCCCTTGCTATCCTTTCGCGGTTCGTTTCTCACTTGGGTGGGCGGTCATTGATGTATAACCATAGTCCCCCATTGGTGGGTCTAAGCAGGGTTACAAAGTGGCGCTTCTTAGATCCATCATATCGAGTATAAGTGTGGCTTGTTAGGTACGCTGCAAGCTGTTAGAACATGACGTTTGCCTCGCCACTTGTATGGGTGAATCGTGCTCGCATGAATCTAGCCGTTGAGACTATTTGGTTATTGGAATCGTCATGTCGAGTTTAAATGCAACTTGTTGGGTACGGTGCGAGTTATAAGAACCTGATGTCTACCTTGCCACGTGTATAGGTGGATCGTGCTTGCATGGATCTGACCGTTGAGATTTTTTGGTTATTGGAATTATCATATCGCAGGAAAAATTTTCTTTAAGAAGGGATGCTCTGAAACCCTAAATTCATTCCTAACATTTTCGAAATCAAAACCAGTTGAAGATTTCTCTCAAGGTAAAAATATTTCTCTGTTTGTTTCTTTTCTTTTCTTCGTTGACATGCCGAGAATAAGGGGAGTCGATAACTGAATAATCCCAAGCCATCCACCACTAAAACGATCATTAAGGGTTCCAGTGACAGACAAATTCTATGCCTGTATTAAGAAAATAGAGGAAATGTGGCGAGTTTTGACCGTGTGGGGGATAAAGATTCCTCATTTCTCCTACAAGTTTTCTATCATGTAAGGTTTCCACAGGTTGAGCAAAGTCAACAAGGATAGCTTCCTACTCCTCCTTCACGCGCTCGAGGTTGGGTTCCATCTACCATTGCACCCTTTCTTCTACAGCCTTTTCAAGGACTACAAAGTTTCCCCTGGTCAACTTTTGGGTTTCTCATGGTGGATCGTTGTGGCGTACTTCATCAATTGTTGTCAGTGTAATGAGGTTCCCTTGCTCACCATTTTCTAGCACTTGTACTAGTTGAAAACCCACAATTGGGAGAACTCATCGGGGTTCTACTACTTCTCCCTCCGGAAAAAGGTAAGGAGTATTATCGTAAACCAATGTTTCAACCTTCGCCTGAATTGGGGAATTACATCCAAATCCACAGTAAACTCGACGATGACTTTGAATTTTCCATCAAGTGGTCTTCGCCGAGCCAATATATGTGCTCGTTTCAACGAACCCTCTCCATACCAGAATCTCTAACTTAATTTTAGAGGTTTCGCATTGGACGTTTGTTGGTTCTGGAGGACCTTATAACGACGAGAAACGTGTTTCGCTATTGTTTGAGAGTATTACTTATTAATAGGATTTTTGAGAGTATTCACTCAAACTTTTCTCTCAAGTGTTCTTACTTTTGTTCATCTTTCAAGGCTCGTTCTTACTTCGTTCTTCTGCTGTTCTTCGTGGAAATCTTAAGGGAATTCTATTGAATCCTTTATCGTTGCGAGTTAAGTTGACTTAGGTGTTTTTTATTGTTAAATCCTTTATCGCTGCGAGTTAGGCTGACTTGGGCGTTTTGAAGCAAAGAAACTGCCTAAGGCCGCACGGATCCGTGGGAAAACTCTAAGTCCGTGACAGTTGGGGTTTCAACCCCAACGGGTGGAGGCGTAGTGATAATAGGGAGGTCACCCAGTTTATTGACGCTCAGTCTAAAAGTAATACGTGGCCTCATTACTCTACGGATGAGTTGGGTTTAATACTATGGGGCAAGAGGGAACCGCTGAATTTCTTCTATAATTTCTACGAGATGAAACGTTATCCCTAGGCTTCTACTGTGTTTTTGCAAGAGAAATGTGGTAAGTAGAATGTTAATTTGCTAACTACTCTCACTAATCTTAGACTTGTTACTGATGCAGGCATCGATCGTATCTTCGAAAACAATTTGAGCGAGACTGACAGTACCTTTCATGAAATCAACGAGGTCATGGACATCGATGCTTTGATAAGGGGCGCGCGCAAGAAGCGCAAGACCGCAACGAGGCTGTAAATATTATTTCCATTAGTGAGGAAAAGGGGAATAGTGGTATTTTAGAGTAGCGTCATAAGATGCGGATAGATCCTGCTGCTCTCACAACTACATCAATTAATATATCTGTTTCTCCTTCAGTGAGCCCGCCATCGGTGCCCCTTATCAGCTCGTCGATTCCTGTTGATGTGGACTCCTCTCCTATTGTTCCTTATGTTGCTTCAACCTTGGCTGTGAATAAAGAGGCAACATTTGAATGTAATAGTGATTTGTCTCCGTGGCGTGGTCATGTGAGCTCGCAAGAGTATCCTTATGATCCAACTCATGTGGTCCAAAAATGGAAGGCGTCTATGCTTGAACTTGGAAAGAAGGATACGCATATCGCAGGGTCATCAGGCAGCGCACGAAAACCCTTAGTGTCCAACCTTACTTCGTTTCTGAATTTTCTACTTTTTAAAGCTAATATTGTTGGGCTAGTGCTAGATGAGGTTTATCAAAATGAGCTCGCCGAAACTAAGGCAGAATTGGAAAGGGTTCGAAAACTATACCTCAAGATAAGAGAGGAGAATGAACTCATCAACAAGCAGAATGTGGAACTTTCAAAGCGCTTGGGGGTTATTGAGGTCAAGGCTGATACGTTGTCACATGAGATGGCTGTTGAGAGGGAGGATAAAGAGGCCACGCAAGTTGAACTGGATAGGGTTATTGCGGAGCACACCGTTTAACTGGATAAGATTATTAAGGAGTGTCACGCTGAAGTGGCGATGACCAAGAGCAAACAAATTGAGGCCTTAGAGAAATTAATGTAGGAGACTAGTAGGAATGTGTGTAACTCCATCTCTCAGCTGAAGATGAATATTTTTCTATACACCCAGATTGTAGGTGGGCCTTTTGATGCTCGCAGGGTTGACCTCAACGCTCTCTACGATGTGGATATAGATGCACTAGGGTTCGACATGCGTTTTCTTTTGAGTGTTGCATGGACTCGTTCGTGTGTACCTAGAAAAATTCACACGATTTTTACTTAGCCGAGGACCCAATTGAGAATGACAACATGACCCCTCTTGTCGAGAATGACAATATGGCCCCTCCTACTGAGAATGATAATGTGGCCCTTCTTGCTGAGAATAACAACGCGAGCCAAGATGCTGATGGGGGAGAAGAGGAAGCTAATGTATCTTACTTATTTAGCTCTTTGTATTTCTATCATGAAATAAAGTAAAAATTTATTTCCTTCAGCTATTGCTATAATGTTATTATTTTGGCGGGTATTTCATATCTATTACGCGACTATATTGTTATCACTAAAACTGCGAACAGTTTTACACTTAGAGAAAATTTCCAAAATCGCCAGCTGGGAATATTAGTTCGCAAACTATTTTGAGCTTTAAGGAAATTTTTTAAAATCAACAATTGGGAATTTTAGTTCGAGAGCTGTTTTGGACTTGATGAAATTTTTCAAAATCATCATCTGAGAGTTTTTAACTCTTGTTAACTGTTTAGGGGGTTATAGTTTTAAAGTTGCGAGCCTTAATGATGACAGCTGAGAGCTTTTAAATCTCGCTAACTGTTTGGGGGATCGCGGTATTGAACCTGCAAGCCTTAATAATAACCGCTGGGAGCTTTTAACTCTCGCTAACTGTTTGGAGAGCTGAAATTTTAATCCTGTAAGCCTTAATGATGATAGTTAGGAGCTTTTAACTCTCGCTAACTGCTTAGGGGCTGCAGCCTTAAACCTGTGAGCCTTAATAATAGTTAGGAGCTTTTAACTCTCGCCAACTGTTTGGGGGGTTACGGTTTTAATCATGTGAGCCTTAATGATGACAATTGGGAGTTTTTAACTCTTGTTAACTGTTTGGGGGCTACGGTTTTAAACCTGCGAGCTTTAATGATGATAGTTGAGAGCTTTTAACTCCCGCTAACTATTTGAGGGGATGCAGTATTAAACCTGTGAGCATTAATAATAACAATTTAGAGCTTTTAACTCTCGCTAACTGTTTGGGAGACTGCGATTTTAATCCTGTGAGCTTTAATAATGATATTTAAGAGCTTTTAAATCTCGCTAATTGTTTGGAGGCTGCAATTTTAAACCTGCGAGCTTTAATGATAATAGCTGGGAGCTTTTAACTCTCGCTAACTGTTTGGGGGTTGTAGTTTTAAACCTGCGAGCCTTAACAATGACAGTTTAAAGCTTTTAACTCTCGCTAACTATTTGGGAGGTTGTAGTTTTAAACCTAAGAGCCTTAATGAAGACAGCTAGGAGTTTTTAACTCTCACTAACTATTTAAGGGGTTGTGGTATTGAACCTACGAGCCTTAATAATGATAGCTGGGAGCTTTTAACTCTCGCTAACTGTTTGGGTTTTCTATGAGCACAAGTGTCAACAAGAAAACATCTTTTATTAAAGGAGTAAGAAACTGTACATAATATTTTTTGAGGTGTCTAGTGTTCCATGTTTGTGGTATAACTGTGACATCTATCCTTGCTAACTTGAATGCTCCATAACTAATTTTTTCTACGACTTTATATGGTCCCTACCAATTTGGAGCCATTTTTCCCTACTGCGAAGCTGGTAAACTAGCTTCGATATTTTTTAAGACAAGGTCGCCCACTTAGAATTGCTTGTTTTTAACCTTGGTGTTATAGTAGCGGACAGCCTGGTAAGCATGTGTTGCATTTCTGACTTTAGCTATTTCTCTAAGTTTATCAATTAGTTCAAGGTTGAGCTGATAGCCTCTTGATTAGCTTCTTCATTAAACTGTTGGGTTCTATGCGACCTCATACCAATTTCTACAGGGATTACAGCTTCTGTTTCATAAATAAGGGAGAAAGATGTTTCTCCTGTTGCAGTATGGGGTGTCGTTCGTAAGGCCTACAAAATTCCAAGCAGCTCTTCTAACCATACGCCCTTAGTTTCTCCCACTTTTTTCTTTAGGGTTATTAAGATATGTAGGTCGATACAAAAGCTCTTAAATTTCCCTTGGAACTGTGTGCCAATATCCGTGATAATCAAACATGGCATGGTGAACCTACAAACAAGAAACTTCTACAGGAAAGACTCCATTTGCCTTTCAGTGATGATTGTTAGGGCTTTAGCCTCAATCCACTTAATAAAATAATCTACCGCGACCACTATGAATTTCTTTTGTGCCCCGTAGCTATAGCGAATGAGCCAAGTAGGTTAACTCCCCATGTTGCGAACGGCCAAGGGCTTGACATGACCAGAAGAGGTTCTACTAATTATCTTTACACTTGGGCATATCTCTGACAGGAATCGCATGTGCGAACTTGTTCATGTGTGTCTTTTTGGATTGTTGGCCAATAATATCCCTGCCTAAATATTTTCTGTGCAAGCAGTCTACCCCCCAAATGATCACCCTAGATCCTCTTGTGAATTTCTTGCATTACGTATTCATCCTTAAGTGATGATAGACATCGCAGCAGTGGATGTGAAAACCCTTTTTCTATATAGTACACTTCTAAAAGGGTGTATCTATCAAACATATGAAAAAATATTATTTTAATTAATTATGCAATTAAACGAGTTCACAATATTCAAATACCCGATTCACACACTAGGAGTTATACAGGTATTTTTAATTTGTGATAATGACATACCTCGCAAATTTGTGTTGTAGTCTCGCGAGTTCCTTCTTGTCTTGGTTATCTTGTTCTCCTCAAAGAGTATGAGCTATTGGGGTCATCTAGGTTTCTTCTTGATGTATACATAGTATTCGTGGTGCGTCATAGCTCAGGTTCTCTCTATGCTGGAGTAGAATTTTCCATCTTCACTCGATGACAATAAAGGATGCTAACTTGGACAAAGCGCCGGCACGTGTGTTGTCACTTCTCGAGAGCTGTTTAATCTAAACTTTGTCAAACCCTGCGAGCAGCTGGACTGCGATAGTATGATATTTTTCAACATTGCCTTTTTGATATCGTATTCGTCATTCATCTGTTTTGCCACCAGTAGTGAATCTGTGTGGACAGTTAGGTTATTCGCTCCTAGTAGGCGTGCTAACTGTAGTCTCGATACCAAAGCTTCATACTCAACGGTGTTATTGGACATTTAGAACCTAAATGATAATCTGTACTACCATTTATTGCCACTAGGGTCAACTATGAGCGCACCCGCTCTTGATCCTATTTTGGCTACGGAGCCATCGATATAAACTAGCTAACATTTTGAATTATCACTTGTATGTACACTTTTTTAAGGTAGATTGACTACTAAATGACACACAAGAAGTGAAAAAGAAATCTTAGTATAAAATGTTAAACTCATTGTGCCTTGTTATAAAATATATAAGAGATTGAATTGTTAACAATGTTCACACGATATACACTTTTTCTAGGATATCATTATCCAAAATTTCAAATTATAAACTATATTACCTGTTGTGTCAACAACTTTCTCAAAAGAACATTCCACCATAAAATCAACTAGCACTTGCACTTTTATCCTTGTTCTTGAAGTGAAGTCTATTCCAAATTCAGCTTGCTTAATACCCCACTTTGTTACCCTTCCTAAAGTGTCTACTTTGGACAATACCACCTTCATGGGCTGGTTTGTTACAACAACGACCAGGTAGGCCTAGAAGTACGACTATAGCTTACGAGTTGCGACTATCAAAACAAAATTACTCTTTTGTATTTTCGAGTACCTTAGCTCGCCATTCTGGAGTACTTTGCTGATGTAATACAGTGGGAATTGACAAACACCCTTTAATCTTATTAGTACCGCTGCAATCGTCTCTTCTAAGGTAGTCAAGTACAGATAGAGGGTTTCTCTTACCCGAGGTGATTTCAGAAGGGGAGGGGAGGTAAGATATAACTTCAAATTTTCAAAGGCTGCCTGACATTCTGCAGTCCACGAGAAAGAGGTGTTGAAGGCTTTGAAGAAAGGGAGACAATTATCTTCCATCTTGGAAATGAATCTGTTGGTGCCACTACTCTTCCTGTGAGGTGTAGTATGTCTTTCATGGCTCACGAGGGAGACATTTTCATGCTCTCTTTGATCTTTTCCAGGTTCACTTTTATCCCTTTCTCAGGAATCATGAAACTTAAAAACTTGCCTACTCGTACGCCGAAGGCATATTTCTCTAGATTCAGTTTCATGTTATGATCCCTTAAGACTGCAAATGTTTCAGACAAAATGCACACATGTTCCTCCATTGATTCGCTTTTTACTAACATGTCATCTATATTGACTTTAAGATCACGAATTATCTAGTTTCTGTATATTCTGTTCACAAACCTTTGATAGGTTGCTCCCGTGTTCTTAAGGCTAAAAGGCATGACCTGATAGTAGAAAAGTCCATCTTCGGTGATAAAAGTCATCTTTTATTGATCTCCCTGGCCTAAAAGAATCTGATTTGGTGATGAAAGTGTGTATGAAGCTCATGAACCTGTGACCTGCAGAAGCATCGACTAAACGGTCAATCAGAGGTAGGGGAAAACTATTTCTAAGGCACGCTTTATTGAGGTTAGTGAAGTCAATACACATTCTTTATTTTCCATTTGCTTTCTTCACCATATTCGAGACCCAATCCAGATACTCTACCTCCCTGATGAAACCTGCTAACAACAATTTAGCTACTTCTTCCTTTACTGCTTCTACCACATGCGACATGAATTTCCTCTTCTTCTACTTCACTGGCTTTACTTCTAAGAGGATGTTCAACTTGTGGATGATTAATTGAGGGTCTACCTTGGCATATTCGCTGCTGACTAGGCAAAAACGTCTGAATTCTTTTCTAAACACCAAGGCAACACGTTCTTTTCTTCTACCACCAATATTGACGAGATTCAAATAGTTTTTTCCTCATCCGTGGCCTCAGATTTTTTTGCTTCTCTCTTCGTCTATTACATCTAAGCTGTCCAAATCCAGGACCTGATTTGCTAACACTGTCCCCTGCGAACTCTTTCGTTCGACAATGGGCTCCCTTGCTTGATTGACAGGCAATATATGGCATTGCCTCACAGTTTACTAGTCTGAGTGAAAGAATCCAACCCCTGTTTTTATTAAAAATTTGATCTTCGTACAGAACGTTACGACCATCATCTTTGTCATCCTCATTATCAGTCGTCTGAAGTTAGCATTGTACGCCATTGGGTGGTCTACTATGTAGAACTAAACATACTCTGCAGTTGTGTCCTTGCCATCCTCTAAGGTGATTAGTAAGGTGATCGAGCCTTTCACCTCGACGGAATGGTTCGTAAAGTCATACAGTAGACTAACTTTAGACAACACCTATTCTTTTAGCCCCATCTTTTGGTATGCATTCCAATAGAACACCTCGATCGCGCTACCACTATCTACAAGTATTTTTTTAACTTTGAAACCTACAACTGTTGCTAAGACAACCATTGAATCATTACCTTCTTCATCGCAAATCAACTCCTCATAAGCGCTACCAAAGTCAACACTCCACCTTTTCTGTTGACACGACCTCTTAGAAGTGTTGACTGACATCACACTTCTTATGTGTGCTCTTTTCTTTGTTTTGGAATCTATCCACTCTTCATCTATACCTACAATCATGTGGATGGTACCTCTATCCTTATGCTTACCCTTAGGATCGTTATGCAAGCCTTGACCCTATTGGGGCCACTCTAATTTATAAATCTCGCGAGCTCGCCATTTCGCATTGCTTCTTCTATAGCATCCTTTAGCATGAAGCAATCCTCGATTTTATGCCCTGTGTCATCGTGAAAAGCACATTTGTCCCTTAAATTTAATCTTCTCATCGTGCTCCTCATCGGGTGCAATTTGGGTAAGATGTCAAGGCTTTTAACTTGGCTGAGAATGTAGGTACGAGTGGCATTCAAGGGGGTATAAGTTTCAAACTTACTCTGGGGAATGTACCTTTTGGTGTGCTTTGGTTGAGATTCTTGGGAGGCCTAGGAGAAACACCTTGAGCTTGATTTCTCTGTGTCCTATTATTTATTACTTACAACGAACGACCAGTAGGGCCCTGTCTACTGCGAGGTCATTCCCTGTTCCTGAATTGTCTATCTTCTCTTTAAAAGGTGTCGCAGTATGCCATCTTGATTTTCTTCGTATCCGCAAATTTGTGGTCTTCCTCGTACAAGTTAATCAAACTTTATGGTCTATTATCAGTAAAGGAGTATTGTACACGATCATTCTGCACTCCCATTATGAAAGCGTCTATGGCCTATTGGTCTTCTAAATTCTTCGTGTTGAGGGTCGCTGTATGGAACCTCTTTACGTAATCCTAGATAGATTCACTCTCTCTACTTTACTGACATTAACCCCATAGGTGTATTCATGATTGCTCTGTGGGCTCTAAACCTTCCTAAAAACATTTGTCCCAACTATGAGAAGTTCTTAACTGAATCTTGGGGAAGAGACAAATAACAGTCCCTGGTGTTTCCTTTAAGCGTCGTTGAAAAGGCCTTGCACTTTGCTGCGATTGATACCCCCAGTACATTCATGTAGTCATTGTATTGCATCAAGTAGGCTCGCGGGTCCTTCTTCCCTTGAGCATATCCTTTGGGACCTTGAAGTCACGTTGCAAGTTCACTGCTGTGATCTTAAGAACTGATGGGTTGTTGGAGCAAAATAGCCAATCCATATCCTGTGATTTAGGATGTAATGCCCTTACATTCCTCTGTAACTCATCCATATCATTTTGCCACTCTTTCACCTGCATGTTCGGGACCTCGTCCTGTGTGTTCACGTTGTCATGAAAGCCAAAGTTATTAGAATGCACATTTCTTCTCAGCTCATCATTCTGCTTCAGTAGCTCTTGTTGGAGAGCCTATTGTTGATCGAATCGCGCCTCTTGAGCAGCCATTTGCTCCCTCATGAACCTCATTTTCTCCTTTTAGAGGGCAAAGAATTGCTGTGGGGGGTACCTCTTGATTAGGAGGGAGTGACAACCGTTGGCCGATGGAAACATTCAGGTCTAGAGGGTCAGAAATTCCTTTATGAACTGTATTGCCAAAGTTCTCCGATCTATCGGCAAACAAATACGCTTCATTGTGCTGAATGCCAGAGCATGAGGCTCTGACATGTTCTGATGAAAGGTTGAAGGGAAAATTCTCACTTGGATGGGTCATTTCTCTTCTCCGACTGAAGAAAAGAAAACCAAACTTATCGAAATATAATGATCGAAAGTCTGCCCACGCTCACCGCACCAATTGTTGAGTAATTTTTTCTCATATCTTATCAATGAGAGTATTCAGGTATTTATACATGTTGTCACAACTCACGGTAGGATCCTACTATTTTGTCTTGACTCCACCGTTCCTAGCACTGACAATCTGTGCAGGCTTCAGGCTTACTAGACACGTGTTTCACTCTGGGTTGCCTGCGGAGTACGCGGTCCTTTTTGTTCCTAGTACTGACATTTTGTGCGGGCATCAAGCTTGCTAGACACGTGTTTCCTTTTGGGTTGCCTAGAGCACACGATTCCTCTTTTGCGAGCTCATTGGATGCATGCAAGTTGAGACTGCGACCTTTTCTTGGTTCGTGCGAGTTATATCCATGAGCCTGCCATGCGAGCTGGGTCTGCGAACACCCCTTGCTGTCCTTTCGCAGTTCGCTTCTCACTCGATCATCTGGTGGGACTTGTCCGGGTCACAGGTAAGTGACCTAGATCCCATCTGGGACTCGGGTTGGTGGTCACTGATGTATAACAAGTTGGTATTTTTTTTGTTACAACAATTTAAATGACATGAGTTTAAATGCGTTTTTAAATATATAATATCCTCCCTTAGATTGCAGGTGATGGATAATTTAAGCATTGTGTAAAAATATATATTGAAATCTAAATTTTTTAAAAATAATATGAACAAAAAATGACCACTATTATTATTTTTATGGGTTATTTTTGTCTTTTTATACTTTAATACTATACATATTGCATGTGTTATTATTAATTAATTTCAAACTTACGTTCTAATTATTATATGTTATATTCAAACGCACGCATGTATTCCAAATACATCGTGCCCACATGCATACACGTGTGATAAAAATACTAATATAGATAATGTCACTGATTGAGTTGGTGTCTCAGGTCAACTCGACGCAAACTCACAATTGATGACAATGTCGTGATAAATAATTGTGGTGCATTTAAGATTGCTAGTTTGATGTATTTGTGTTTAAATTTTATTTTACTCACAATTTAATCTGATTTTTTTATTTTAAAATCGTACATATTCATGTGTTATTATGACTAATTAGTTTCAAACCATATGTTTCATTATTTATTATATGTTATTCTTAAACACACATTAGTGTTCTAAATTATGGTTTCCACACATATATGCGTTTGATAGGATTTCTAGTATAAATAATGTCACTGATTGCATAAGTGTCACAAGTCAACTCCATATTTAATTTTTAAAAGATAGAATTTTAATATTCAATTTACTTTTCAATAAATTGATAAAATTTTTACGTGCAATAGAAAAATGATAATATCATGATAAATAATTAGAGTACATTTAATATTCTTAATATGGTGTAATTACTTATTTAAAATTTTTTTTTACTCACAATTTAAACTCTTTTTTTTATTTTAATTCATACATATTGCATATGTATTGTTATTATAATTATTAGTTTCAAACCTTACGTTTAATTATTTATTGTATATTATTTTTAAACACACACTTATATTCTAAATACATAAATTTCACGCATGTATGCGTGTAATAAAATTTTAAGTATAATTTAAAATGATTAATTTATGCCTTGAACCCAAAATTGTTAGGCCTTTACCTATAATATTAATCCAAGTCCATTAAGCATTACTAAAATATCAATCCAAACGTTACTATATTATTTTTCAGTTGTTTATTGGTTGCTATTTGCTACTTTAATTGACGATTTGTGTTAAATTTGGTGTGATATGATTTTTTATTTGTATAAAACAAGTATTAAATTTTATTTTTTTAAAATTGATTTGGTCGAGCTAGTCCAAAAATCTTTCTTCTAATTTGGGTTGAATTTGATAAAAAAAAGAGTATAATTCATATTTTAGATTAATTAGGTCAAATTTATGAAAAGATTGAAGACATTACGATCTTACCTAACTTGATCCAAAATAGTCTGGTCTGTGTTTTTCTTTTTAACATTTAATTTTATTATATGTTCTTATTATATATATTCTTTTTGATACAATGTATAAAATTACTT
>CM025142.1:23875869-23892338 GCA_013467495.1 Gossypium gossypioides | reverse complement strand
CGTGATGTCCTGACACGTACCCTGACATCGCTCTGACGTGGACGCGATTTCGCGGAAAATGGCCCATTCTGGTAAATAATTAAAAAATCGGCCCATTTCGGTAAATATTGAAAAAAAGGGCTTTTTTTGGTCATTTGCCCTGGTTTTCTGAACTCTTACGACAAACATTGAAATTATCAATTCAAAAATGGAAATAAAATGTTAAAAGATATATATTAAAATCAGGCAAAAGACAAGTAGATTAAATAGTTTTCAAAATTTAAAAAAATTAAATTTATGATAGAAGAGTGTTTATGGATGGAGTTAGTTTTAGATTGATTCTATCTATTTTTAATATTTTAATGTTTTTATCCATAAGTGATTAGGTGTAAGTTTGAATTTAAAAAAAAAGAAGAAATTATTGAGTAGAGTAGTCATAAATTTCGAATATGAATTGTAAAATAAATATGAAAATATCAAAAAGATATTTTAATGAATTTTAAAATATTCAAATTTAAAGTTAAAACAAATTTCACATAAAATTTTAACAAAAAATCATTTAAAAGTTTAATACAATAAAAAATCTACATGTTACTCTTAAAATTTAGGTTTAATTATGAATTATATCCTTCTATTTCATTAAAATTAAAAGAAAAACTAATCCCTTTAGATTAATTTTTCAAGATTCCATCATTTTTAAAAATTTGAAAATGAATAGTTTGTTAATACTTAGAGTAGATGGATTAATTTTTCAAAATTTGAAAAAGTAGAGAGATGAAAGTTAGAATTAGACCTAAAAATCTATGTTCAAACCCGGGTAGGTATAATTACAACTTTAGTCCTTCCCGAACCCACGCATAGATCTATCAGGTAAGTGAATTAAAAGCCCTCATCTCTGCCATTACAAAAGATAGGGAAGCGTGCCTGGTCACCCTAACATTCCACTCCTTCAGCTTGTCTTAATTATCTAATCAACCAAATTTTAAGGATCCCAAAACTTCTTTTTCTTTTTCCTTTTTGTTCAAAGATTCCAAAAGTTGTTGACATTGCCAATCTAACAAGGTAAAGTCGTATACGCTTTTATTAGCCTAATAATTTGCCCTGTATTTTCATCACAAATTATATTTAGATTTATCTCATCTTATCTTAGTCCCTAATCTTCCCCTATCTGTTTTGGGGATTTTGAATCTGTAGTCTTTGATTGGTTCAGTTGCAAAACAATCATGGGATCTGTGGATGAAGAGAGATCGCTTTTGGAAGCTGAACTCAATCAGGTATCTTTTTTTTCCTTTCAGGTTTCTCTGCTTCCCCTTCATCTTTAATTCTAGGTGGTTATAAGATTTTGATTATTTGCTCACAGACACCTTTAACACTGAAGAAATTTCTGGGTTTTGTTGTCTTTTCTTGTTAAAATTCTTTACCTCGGAGTTTATGTTGTTATTAATGTTCTAATATTTGGTATTTCCAGGCTGAAAGCAGTGGGCTTTACACTGGGGATGGCTCCGTTGACTTCAATGGGAATCCTGTTTTGAAGCAGAATACTGGAAATTGGAGAGCATGCCCTTTCATTTTGGGTGAATTATTGTAAATTTATCTATTTTCTCTTCCTTTTAAATGGGTTTTATTTGAGTAAAGCTTATCTTATTTCTGCAACTCTTTTATATGGAATTATAGGTAATGAATGTTGTGAGAGATTGGCTTATTATGGGATAGCAGCTAATCTTGTAAGTTACCTGACCAAGAAACTGCATGAAGGAAATGTATCAGCTGCAAGAAATGTAACTACTTGGCAAGGAACTTGCTACCTTACACCTCTCATTGGAGCTGTCTTAGCAGATGCATATTGGGGAAGATATTGGACAATTGCTGCTTTCTCCACTATTTACTTCTTCGTAATATAATTTACTGCTAACTACTACTTTTTCCTGCTTTACATGCTCATCGTTTTATGCTTTAATTAGTTATTTTTCTGATATATGATGTAATTGTTGCTTCATTATTTTGAACTACTTATCATGAAGTTGATCCTGCATTCAACTGCAGTAGTCTTTGGCTGCTGTTTCTTTGAGTGTGTTTTGCAGTTCACATTATGCCATTAACCCTGATATGCATGGTCCTTCACATGCGATTTAAATTCACGCATGGTTCTCCTCTTCTGTTGCTAGTAGTTTTAAATCAGGAAGCACTTTGACTCCTTTGTAAAGATTTTAAGACAGTTTTAAAGAGTAATAACATATTTTCTGGAATTTATAACTCACGTTAATATCTTCCAACACTTTACACGGTAAAGAATTTGATATTTGGCTATGTGAGGACAACAATTTCTCATCATTTTAATCATATTATTGACTAATGAATTCTGGTACTTCCATTAAGGTAAAGTGGGCAAATTATTTATATGCTTTGATTTCACTTTCTGATGCATTGGATAACACATTTACTATTTGATGTAGGGAATGTGTACATTGACTCTCTCAGCATCAATTCCTGCACTGAAACCTGCTGAATGTGTGGGTTCTATTTGTCCCTCAGCTACTCCAGCTCAGTATGCTGTATTTTTCTTTGGGCTTTATCTGATTGCATTAGGGACGGGTGGAATCAAACCGTGTGTTTCATCCTTTGGGGCCGATCAGTTTGATGATACTGATCCCAATGAAAGGGTGAAGAAGGGGTCCTTTTTCAACTGGTTCTATTTTTCCATCAACATTGGTGCTCTGGTCTCAAGCAGTCTTCTGGTGTGGATTCAGGACAATGCTGGATGGGGTATTGGATTTGGCATTCCAGCATTGTTTATGGGCCTTGCAATTGGAAGTTTTTTCTCAGGCACGGCACTCTATAGATTTCAAAGACCAGGAGGAAGCCCTCTTACAAGAATGTGCCAGGTTTTGGTTGCAGCATTTCATAAACGGAGCCTCAAGGTACCTGAAGACAGTACTCTCCTGTATGAAACTGGTGACAAGCACTCTGCCATAGAAGGAAGTCGGAAACTAGAGCACAGTGAGGAGTTGAAGTAAATATTCTTAATTAATTTTCTGAGTTTTGAATGATTTATCTTGATTTTCTATTCCTCATGATTTAAAAGAAATATTCTCTCTCTCTCATTAAATCCTATGAAATTGAAATTCTCTCTCTCTTTAGACAAGGAATTGGTAATGGACGGTAAGGAAAAACATAGGTATTGAAACACTGACTGTTCATCTCTGCAGAAATATGCTGATGTCAATTTATCCACTCTATCAAACACCTTCCAAGCTCAATTTTCATGGGAGCTTATGTCCCCTGTTATCTCTGAGTACTTGTTTATAATTTCCATTCTCTTCTACTATTCCCAGCTGCATGGTAGTGGAAACATATGAGGAGCTTTGCTTTGAATGTTAAGCTTATGTTATTCATAGTGTTAATTGATGACTTGAATTGTTAAGGAACAAATTGACTATATTAAAAACATGGCATAGAAAGATGGTTTTACCCATGCATATTTGTGTAGAGAAAGAGGAGTAGACAAAGTGGAATTCTGATGGATAATTTTTGGTTGGCTGCCATTTGATGCATTGATTCTGTCTTCATTCTAATTCTAACTTTCATTTCTTCTAGCCCCAAATTAAAAGATTAAATATTTCTGTAGTGCATTTTCTGATTATCTTCCGGTAGTCTGTCTTGATGCACTTATCGCACTCAAAGTGTCATCTGATTTATTTCTGAAATTAACTGATTTAGGCAACTTTCATCTATGGCAGTGCTGTTAATTATTTAGGTTCATTGAAGTTTCAATTCCCTGGTTCCTTTTTTCATAGATGAGTTTTGGAGTCGTAACAGCTAGACTGTTTTTTTCTTTGTTAGTTTTGCTAAGACCATCTTGTTGCAGGTGCCTAGATAAAGCTGCCATAGTCACTGATGTTGAAACCAAAAGTGGGGACTTCTCAAATCCTTGGAGGCTTTGCACTGTAACACAAGTGGAGGAATTGAAAATCTTGATCCGCATGTTTCCCATATGGGCTACTGGAATTGTGTTCTCTGCTGTATATGCTCAAATGTCAACTATGTTTGTGGAACAGGGGATGATGATGGACACAAAAATTGGTTCTTTCACTATTCCTCCTGCTTCTCTCTCAACTTTTGATGTTATTAGTGTTATTTTTTGGGTTCCCATCTATGATAGGATCATTGTCCCAATTGCAAGAAAGTTCACACGTAAGGAGCGAGGCTTCTCAGAGTTGCAGCGTATGGGAATTGGTCTCTTTATTTCAGTCCTATGCATGTCAGCCGCAGCTGTGGTGGAGATCAGGAGATTGCAGCTTGCTAAAGAGCTAGATTTGGTCGATAAGCAGGTCGCCGTACCCATTAGTATTCTTTGGCAAATACCTCAATATTTCTTGTTGGGTGCCGCAGAGGTCTGCACATTTATCGGACAGCTTGAGTTCTTCTATGATCAGTCTCCTGATGCCATGCGGAGTTTATGTAGTGCGCTTTCACTTCTGACTACATCTTTGGGCAATTACCTGAGTTCTTTTATTCTAACTCTTGTAACTTACTTCACAACAAAGGGTGGCCAGATTGGTTGGATATCGGACAACCTTAACGAGGGTCATCTCGACTATTTCTTCTGGCTCTTGGCTGGTCTCAGCTTCTTAAACATGTTGGTGTATACCCTATGTGCTTCGAGGTACAAGCAGAAGAAGGCTTCCTAAATATGGAGAGAAATTAAGCTGAAATGTTATTATAGATAAAAGCTGTATGCAACTCAATACAGGGACTTCCTTCCACTTCGGAAACCAACTATCTTGTATCTTATTGGGTTATATTCATTTTCTAGCTGATTCTCGCATATTGTACATTAATACTGCATGGTTTTCAATTATATGCCATCCTTCAATGTCGGATTAAATTGTCTGCATCTTGTTGGATTAAAAGACTTGCTTCGTTTAAAGTAACAATCTTTGCTTTCTGTATTGATTCTCAATATTTGATACTATTATAGATTTAGCACAACTATTTTGGTTTGATTGAAGGTGTTTTTAACAATAAAAGCTACAAAATTCACATCAGGTAAAGTTTGTCTTTGTTTTATTTTTTTCTTCTCCCAATTCTTTACTATTTGTAGATGAAACTCAGTGAACTAATAGCAGAAGTATATCCACCATCGATAATGAGGTTATGTGCTGTTATGAATCCGGTGTCATCTGAGGCAAGGAACACTGCAGCTTGGGCCACATCTTCAACAGTTGCAGCTTTCCCACGTAATAGACTCCCTTGATCACCAACCAGTTTCTTCACTTCTTCGGGTGTTGTTTCGTTCCCCCGGAACATTCTATAACCACTAATGAGCATATCTGTAGGTACACCATGAGGAGAAATGCAGTTCACACGAATCCCGTGCACACCTAACTCGCATGCTGCGGTTCTCATCAGTCCGACGATACCAGCTTTCGACAAAGAGTAAGGGTGAGACGCTAGCCCTCCCATGATACCTGCAGAACTCGATGTACATATGATGGAACCTTTTGTATTGCATCTCAGCATGGCTCGTGCGGCATGCTTGATCGCATGTACATTGCCAAGCAGATTGATTGAGACCAGATGTTTGACTTGTTCCATGTCAAGGCTGGTTATGCTGCTTGCAGTGCCTCCAATGCCAGCATTGCTAAACAGTATGTCTAGTTTGTCTTTCCATGTGATGGCAAGTTGGATAGCTGATTCGACATCACTTTCCTTGGCTACATCACAATGAATGTAGCGAGCTCCGATGGAGTCAGCAAGCACGGTCCCTGCTTCATCTAATATGTCAGCAATGACAACATAAGCCCCGTTTTCAGCAAATAATTTAGCTGTGGCAGCTCCAATCCCTCTTGCACCACCAGTTACAACTGCGACTTTGCCAATCATCCTACAAAAAGAAAAAGGTATTCATTTCGGATTTACGTATATAAGATTCATCGAACATGATGCAGTGAAAAGATCATTAGTAAGAGAGGCTATTGAAGTAGCCATTGGTACCAACCTCTTTGCAGACGAATTCTGCAAATCAACATGCTTATCAACACCTTGCTCCATTGCATACACCAAAAAAGCAAACATGGTGTATATATAGGAACGACTCAAAGAGGCTTTTCGAAGGTTTTTTCGGGCTTTTTTCCCCTTTCTTTTTATATATAAAAGAATTGGGCACTCTTTACATTCTCAACAACTACATCCAAACTAGATTCTTGGTAATGTTCTGTTGATAGATTCTTCTTTAAAATCGTGTAAATATGCAATTTATTTTGTGGTTGTTATCTACTTTTTAACAACCATATACCTTCTCATTTCTTCATAATGTAAAAATTTCCTAATGCACAACACATACTCAAACACATGAAAAAACTTATAAGAATAATATTTTAGGTCTAATTCTTCTCCTACTTCTTGTACTGTTTGCACATTTGAATTTTAACCCTCTACTTTTAATCTCAAGAATTTAGTTTCTCTACTCTTTTGATTTAAGAATTGAAGTTCCATTGTTGATTGAGTCTTAGCTCGATTGACATGGGTATTCTTGTCAATACAGGAGGACGTGAGTTTGGGTGCGTTGAAGCGCATTATTCTCCTATTTATAGGTTGGGAAGGGACTATGGGTAGTTGTAAATAAAAACAATTGAAGTTCCTTTGATGTAATCATTATAATAGGTCAGATTTAATTAGTTTATGTAGTATTTTTAAAATTAAAAAAATTTTGAACATGTGATCAATATTACACGCCTGAATAGTTAAATAAAAAAATAAAATATTAAATTTAATAAGACTTACAATTATGAATGCGGGATTGAGCTTCTTTAACACTCTTTCAAAGAAGTAGGATTAAAGTCAAATATTTTTGTTACATGACTTTCAAATGATTTTGACAGTTTTTTATTTATTAAAAATATCACATAATTTATTTTAATAAAAGCCTTTTGAAGATGTTAACAATTGGATTTCAATCATTAAATTAAAAGAGTATAAGGGCTAAATTCTTGAAAGTGAAAATAGAAGGATTAAATTTCTGAAGTACAAAGAATAGAAGGACTAAGAGCAAAGTTAGACCTATATTTTTAAAATACATGAAAAAAAGAGAAGTTACCGCAGTAATATTACTGTTTTACGATGTTTTCAATCTGAAATCATTTTAGGTAAAAAACTCCAAAACAAAAGAAAAGCATTGCAAATGTAAAAAATAAGCAACAAGGCAGCTTCGTGACCCAAAATACTGTTAGGAGCGAAGGAGAGAAAAATGGAAATGAAGGGTTCATCGAAGAAGATGATAGCAACAGAGGCAGAAATGGTGGAGAACAAGGCCACCATCCCATACAGAGACCAATGCGCTCACCTTCTCTTCGTACTCAACAAGTGACTGCAAGCCGAGTTTTTACTTGCCTTGGAAATGCGAGAACGAATGCCACTCGTACTAGAAGTGCGAGTACGAGCTCGTCAGGGAGAGGATGCTGCAGATGCAGAAGATCCATGAAGAAGAGGCCAAGTTGAAACAGTCTGGGAAACAAGCCGGATCCATCCCTCTCATTCCCAAAACTTCTAATGCTTAAACTATCTCCATGGTCAGTCAAATTTCGTTTCTTTTTCTTATTTTCTATGATTGGGTGGGGTTGGATGGTTCTATTTGATGGTTTTTTGTCGATTGTTTTCCCATTTTTGCATTATTTGTTGATGGGTTCTTTGAATTTATATTACGGATTTTAAAGCTTGAAAATTTAGGGGTTCTGAGCAGGTTAAGTTTTGATTTTGTCAGGGGTTTGCTGCTAAATATTCACTAGAAATTTCATGCTTGGTCTTAGTATTGAATTGACGCGTTTAGGTGTTTCTTTTTGCTTCCTTGTTGATTGTGAAATTAATGCGTTTCTGGCACTCTACTATCAGTACTTTTAAGGAACCTGGTTTCTTGTCTTACATTAAGGAATTCCTTTGGGTCTATGGTTCCTGTGGTATTTGATTGAAAAGTAAAGGGAATCTGGAATGTACCGTTTGTTGTGTTTTTGTTTTGGGGTCCATTAGTCCATTAAATTCTGTTCATTTTGAAGATTTTGGAAAAAGTATTAGGTTGTTCTTGCCTAATGGTTTAGAATATTTTATATATGTATTGTTATGGGGAGACTGAGAACAGCAAACATTCTGGAGTTCATGTTGAGGTTCAGCCTCAAAAAATGGGTTTGATTAAGACTATGAATAGCCATGTGATGGCTATTTTTTGCAACTGTTTTTTGGATCTTGATTAATGAGATTGCAGGTTATGTTTTTTTTCTTGCAATTGATTGCACTCCTGGTGCTTTTTAAGTTACCTTAAGGCAATGTTGTCAAGGGTGCCAGGTGTGCTCGAGGCACTAGGACCTCTATATAGCCTAAGATGCAAGGCGCAAAAAATGCGCTCTCCCAAGTAAACCAAGGCGCAAGCATATAATATTTATATGTAAAGTGTATATAAAATCATATGTAACTAATAATTAATAAGTATTAATTGAATAGTAAAGAAAGATAAATTTTAATATAGTTCAATTTATAAATTAAAAATATTGTTCAATAGTTTAAGTTTAATAATTTACTTAATGTATTGTAAAATAAAACACCATAAGAACGAAGTTAAATATCATCATCAAAAACTAGCTCTAAATTTTCTTCATCTTCTCTTGAAAAGTTTTAACTTTTAAGAGTTAACTAGTTTTTTATATAATAAAATTAGGTCAGTAATTAATTAAAAAATATTTTATTATATTTTTTTCTTTTACAAGTTAAAAAAATAATAATAAACAGGAGAATGGAACAGCTCTTTAGTGAGGTGTGCTTTTTCTTGCACTGCGCCTTAGCACCTAGGCACGCCTAGGCGCTCGCCTTGACATCACTGCTCTGGGGTATCCTGACCTGTGAAGGTGGTTTTGCTTGGAAAATTAGATGCCCTTTCATATTTAGGTTCGTTTCTTTTATTTTAATGCATTGTAAGCTTAGCTAATGACACTATGTTGATTGTGATCAGTATAAGATAGTGTGATTACAGAGTATCGAAGAAATAGAGGTTTAACAAGAGAGTATTGAGGCTTTACATGTACATGGATAAAAATGTAAGATACCAGTTAGCTACTTAAGATGAGTCTTGATTAACTTGATTGTTTTCGGTTCTTTCTATCAAGTGGTATCTATGTAATACAAGTTTTAATTGAGATATCTTAGGAGGCTTGAGCTAGCAAATTGAATCATGTTTTAAGTGAGATATCTTACAACCGTGTATTTGAAATTGATAGTTCAGCTCCTCAAAGGGAGACGGAAACGTTAGGACTCATTAAAGAGAGATCCAGGTCTCTTTTTAGGGTTTTGATAAAAACCTGACTTAGCTTTTATCTTTCCATATGTCCCTTTAATTAGAGGTTACAATAATTAAAAAATATACCAAACTAAATAAAGTCCTATCAAAATACAACTTCTATTTTAATAGTTGTTAAACAACTTTATTCTAAGAGTCCTATCCTAATAACTTCTCCTAAGAATCATACCTAACAACTACTCAGCATCCGCAACAATACTCCCCTCCTAGAAAAAGAGTTTGTCCTCAAGAGTGAATGGCACAACTAACAGTCGAAACCGATAAGGGTCTTGCACCTTCATAAATTTATTATCCTTTATCGGCACCATTGAATAAATCTTTTCAAACTTCTTACCAGCATTCTCAATTTTGAAAAATACCCCTGCAAATATAGACCCATTAAACATTTTCAATGCAGAGTCAAAGGTTTTTTGGATTGGGTTTAAATAAAAAGACAGTTTGTTGGCTGAGTTCAGAAAGAGTTGATGAATAAGATAAAGAAGTGAAATTGGTTATGACTACCTTGGTTTTTGTGAAGATGGGTTTAGAAGGATTGAATGCATAGGATGAGGAAGAGAGACTAGTAAAGACTGACATGGTTTGGTTTTGTTCAGTTAGAGGGTCGACCTTTGCATCTACCCTAGGGTTACAAACCTATTTACTAACAATCATGTTATCTATTCCTTCAAGCATATGATCTAACACTTGGGCTTTGTTCTCTGCAAAGATTGCATCCACATACTGTTTGCATATTTGTTCTATCTTTGTTCAAAAAAGCTCGAGCTTCTTGCATAGTTCTGGTTGCCACTTTGCTGATCACTGTTTTACCATTGCTGAGGGTCGTTGGCTCTGAATACCAAATTGTTACAATTGTGTTTTTGAGATTGATAGTTCAGCTCATAAAAGAGATTGAAACCTTAGAACTCGTTAAAGAGACATCCAAATCTCTTTTTAGAGTTTTGATATAAATTCCACTTAGCTTTTATTATTCCATACATCCCTTTAGATAGAGATTACAATAATTAAAAATATATATATCAAACTGACTATATTCTTATCAAAATAAACAACTATTTTAAGATTTGTAAAACAATTTTATTCTAAGAGTCCTATCCTAACACCTTCTCCAATGATTCCTACCTAACAACTACTCAGCATCCATTCCACAACAACATTGTTGCCATCTGTTTTGAGTTGGAAAAAGAACATGGTAAAGAGCTCTGACTTAGGTACCATTTTGTTACTAAATTGAATCACTGAAAATGTTTAGAAGTTTAGAGGATGAAAATGTTTTGTAAACAACTGAAAGTATGTTAATTTAGAAGTTTAGAGGATGGAACCATTTCTTGACAAGAATCTTTTTAGAAAATAATTTGTTAGTAAACTTAATGGAAGGAACAAATATGATCTTTCAAATTTTGGAAGCACAAAAATATCATACAATAGTTCTTAGATTAGAAGCTAAATTACTGGATGTTTGTGAAATTCTTCTATTTTTGTTTTTTCTCTCCCCCTCATTATAGTACTCCTAAGTGCGAAATCTGCTGAAAGTTACTGCCAAACGTGCATTGAAGAGTATCAAATGTTTAACATCTACCACTTTGGGTTGTCTTAATTCCTAAACCAAACGCTAGTAAAAGTTGTCACTAAATAAGCACGAGGTTAGTAGGATGTGTCAGAGGGAAGCTGGTAATCTCTTTAGTGTGGTTGGTTAAGGCTTTGAGAATATAACCCACGGGAAACGATTGGAATAAAAAGGTTTCACAAATGGGTTTGGTCAGGTTTTATTGTAGAATGAAGAAGTCAAGGATTTAGAATTCCTTTTTGAGGCTGAGCTGCCACTACTAAGATTACTCTGAGTCTGGTGCTGGGTTGATTAAGATTTGACAGACATCCATTTTAGGGTCCTGATCAAGAGTTTTCCTTTTTTCTGCCTTCTGGTCTTTTTAGTGCTTGTCTTGATTCATGTGAATAAGGAGCTCTAGACGCTTTTCATGTTTAACGCTTTCTTTTTTAAGTATTATGTAAAATAAACATTAATTTACTTATTGCAGAATTATTAGTTTTAATAAAATTCTTTGGAATTATGGATGATGGAACTTGATTGTTTGGAGATTGTGCAGCAATTTCATGATTTAAATCAGTTTCCTAGTCAGCCACATATGATCATTAGAGCTATTTGGGAGATGCTTAAACGGTATTGGGCTGTGACCATAACCCATGTGTACTGGGGAAGTAATCGAGTTGCAGATGGTCTAGCGAAGTATGCTACTGGTTTACCTCTGGGAATGCATAAATTTTCATATTCGCCTGATGCTGTGATCCCTGAGAATGCTACGGAGCTAGCTGTTCCTAGGCTTGTCCACATATAATGTTTTGCAATCTTCTCTTCTAATAAATTAATTTCTTTATATATATAAAAAATAGTGTTGGGCATGCAATCAGTAGTTGTATCATTGTATGGCTGGTAGAGAAGTATGGAATTCGATCATTCTCATGTTGTACAAGGGATACATAAGTGCGCCTTGGTGATTAATTAAACTCGTGGCTTTCCAAATTCTTCTCCAATTTCGGGTCCATTGCTAATTTTGGTTATGAAATACTACGAATCCTTTCCACGTCAGTTTTGGTTTTAGCTTCAAGCTGCACCTGCTCCTCGTTCCTAGCAAAGAGACGAGTGCTGGCTTTGCATTTTTTTATGAATGCCACAACAGGCTATATTAAGTGAAAATATGTGATATGTTCATTTTGTGAGAGTAACCCATGAACAATTCCTAGTGGTTACCATTACTGACATTCATTAGATTAAGGATTCTCTTTCAAGGACCTAAGCCAACTGTAGCATGCTATGTGATAACACAATGGATGATACAAAATTAAGAATCATTTGTCTAAAAGATTTTACAAAGTAAAGAAACTATAGTATAGTAGTTTCATATGGAAGATCATGAGATTTATCGCTGCCAAAATGCCTTCATCTTACAGAAATCCAAATTTGGAACTTTTTTATATTTCTTTTGTATTTCATCTCCACAAATGCATGAAGGTTTTAACAGCTTTGGTGGGTTCATCAGCCTTGTTTGTGGAATCAACAGCATAAGCGGGAATCATGGAATGGATGGAAACATTTAAAATATGAAAATGATGGAATTTGTTTTGAATGCATGCATAATTCAAAACATGAATGAAAGATAGAGATATAAATAGGACAGCCGACGTCTGAATTTGATTTTGGAACTCCCAAATGTGAAACTTTCTGATTTCTTCAATATTCAAATTCATCCTTTCTTGATATTCGTGTAATGTTCGAGAAATTGCATATAATTTCACATTCAATTTCTTTCTACACAAACACCGCACGTGATTTTATTTTCCCTTTTAAACTTTTTGGACTCAATTATAATCTAAAATCCTTGTGCTGTCTATCATGTGTGAAGATTTGGTAAACTCACTTCTCTGCATTTAATATGTCCACCATGATATCCGTTTTTTTCTAAAAGCTTGCACATATACACCCATCATTCTACTATTCATTAATGCTACTTTTATGTTTACTTTTTTTAAAATGAGATTGTAATCGGTAAATTGGAAAGTCAACTTTGAATCTCTTAAATAGGAAATTCTATTCTTTCTTTTCTTATCATCATATAGAGAGAGTATGGGAGTGAATGATACAAGACTCCAATCTTGATCTATGATGCAACGAATTATTTTATTATTCTAACCGTAAACTTTATTAATGAGTTGAGATAATCTTCAAGTTAATCTTGTTTTACTTATTTTTATCACCTTTTAAGATTATTTCAATAAAAGTAACATGGAGGCCCCTGTACTAAGAGTCAAATTACATTTTGCCCCCTCTACTCAAAAAATGGGTAAATTAGTCTTTGTACATTAGATCAAAGAGCAATTTAGTTAGTCTATTAAAAATTTTATTTGTTTTTGCTGTTTAAAACTGATCCGTGTACATTAGCATGAGGTACACATGGCACGGGACATGTCATTGTCTAGTTATTCCGTCAACCACACCAGTTTTTAACAATACAAATAGAAATCATTTTTAAGAAAAAGGACCAATTTGCTCTTTAATATAATGTTTAAGAACTAATTTGAGTAGAGGGGACAAAATACAATCTCACTGATTATTTCATTATTACCAAACCGTCCACCTCTCCATTTATTAACTATGTTTGGATTAGATCATAATTAACTTACATGTTAAAATATAATTGATAATTAGGAAGAGGTAGCTATAAAGAAAATCAAACAACATTAATCATAAGCAATATATGCATGGAGTGAAAAGGAAGATGAAGAAATGAGTAAAAATTCAAATGGTTGACACCCCCAAAAACCAAATGTGAAAAATGGATGACATCTTTGAACAATAAATTATAATATAAAAAGTGAGAAAGATGGAATGTAAGAATATAAAAACATCAAGGTTGGATTGTGAAGGAGTCAAATTCCATGATTTGCAAGTATGGGACATTCACCAATAATACATAATTCTCTTCTTTGTTTGGAGGAATAATGTGGAAGCTTCAAAAACCTACTACTTTGATAACTTGCAACAAAGTTAATCACTTTTGTCTGTTTGTGTGTTTTCTGGGGTGGCTTTTACGGCTGGTTACGTGCATGAATGGAGGCGAGAAATTAAATCTTTCCTTGTCTTAATTATTATTTAATTAAACCAATTCCAGTCTTCATGGATGGAAAGTCAAAAGACATGGCCCCTCTCTTCTTCAATCATCATATATTCCCCACACCATTTGGGAATATGTGTGTATATATTCCAAAATATTATTCATAAAATAACCTAATCTACATACCTATTTCTTATTATTAGTTTCTTTTACAAACCACTCATAAAAATTATATTATACAATTAAAAGATAAAAGTATCGTAGAGATCCTGTATTAAGAGTTAAATTGTTTTTAGCTCTTTTTACTAAAAAAAGAAAATGCAAATTGATCCCTGCACTTATATTAAAGTGCAAACTGGTCATTTTGTTAAAAACTAGCATAGTTGACGGAATAATCAAATAATTACATATGACGTGCCATGTGTACTTCATGCTAACGTACAAGAACCAATTTTTAACTGTGGAAATAAATGTAATCTTTTAATAGAATGACCAATTTGCTCTTTGATCTAACGTGCAGGGACTAATTTGCCTATTTTTTGAGTAGAAGAAACAAAATGCAATCTAACTCCATAATACTTTTACCTACAATTTAACATAAATATGTATAAAAAAAATTCAATAATTCTATTCATAATTTGAGCCACCCTTTAACCATCTCATGTAAAATTTAAAACAAGTTTTTAATAATCCCAAGCACAATTAAATTCTCAACGGTTTAGACTACTTTGGCTAAATTCATAACAATTTAACTTAAAATAAAAGAAAATTGACTAAATTTAACTAAAATAATAATGAGAACAAAATTAAAAGATTAAGTATGTGACAATGGATAGATATTTTGGTTATAAGAAAAAGGAAAATCAAGGTAGGTGAGTGTTTCTAAAGTGTTTCTGTGATCATAAATGAGGATCCTATTACTGGGGTTTGATTTTTTTTTTTGGTGATGAAACAACTTCTTCGTGTTCTTATTATGATTGAAACTAAGAATTCATATGTGAAGGGAATTAATAATAATGTTCAAAATAGCCAGTTTTTTGGATAAGAAATAATAGAAAAATGGTACAAGTAATTAATGTTTGATGACCAAAGTTGTTAAATTGCAAGCTTTTACTTGCAATTTACCAAAGTTATGTTTTCAACACCTAGCTACAATAATTATCTTTTTTCCTTTCCCTTGATTTCTTCACACATTTATCATGGTAGTTGAATTTTCTTTTCTCTTTTTATTTAGTACCATATTCTATAAATATCTTTTGCTCTTTTCATTAGAATGTATTTTAAAACTTAAAATCTATTATTTATTTAAATTTTTTAGTCTAATCATTAAAATTTTAAGTATTTTTCTATTAAATTTATCAATTTAGCGTGTGTTTATGATTGAAGAAAATAAACATGTTAAATTGACAAATTTCAATAGAAATTACTAATGATAATAATGATTGGATTGAAATTTTTAAATTAAAAAAAATAGGATGATTGAATTCTTAATTTTTAAAAACACAAGGACTAAATCTCAAATCTTATAAAAGTATATGGAGTAATAACATATTTTAACCTTCATTTTGTTATAATATAGTAATTATAAACTTCAAAAAATATATTATAGTTATGTAATCACATTCAAGAATTATATAAGAATTGCGATAGAGTCTTAGCTCAATTGACATGGACATTGTTGCTAATGCAGAAAGACGTGGGTTCGAGTATGCTGAAGTACATTATCCTCCTATTTATGGGTTGGGTAATTCTAGGCATTGTGTCAAAAAAAATATATATGATGAGAACCCATAATGAAATTTTTCAAAAAGAATTGGTTCAATGAAACCATATAGATACGTAGTTTTTATTTCCAGAATTGATATATTGATTGATTCCTAATCTGATCTGATTTCAACAGCCTTAGATACAAAAATTATGTTTTTAATGAATATAATTTATGGATAATACAATGTATATGTGGATTCCGTATTTTAGGCCTTCCATCACTTACTTACATCTCAATTTGTTATCGTTTTCTTCCATTTAAGAAATAAGAGCATTTATTATAAGAATGTGATGAAGTTTAAAAGGGAAGGATGATGAGAAGCTGTATGGCAAAAACTAGAACCCTTTTACATCAGTCCATCTTAACCAACAAATATATCATGCAATCCAGCTTTACCTCCATTAAAAACCCTTGTCTACTTCACACTTGTCCAGCACAATTAAATACTACACCTAATTTACTATTAACAACAATATATTAAGCATAGCCCTCTATAATAATATCTTTTAGGTATAATAGCGCTTATATTATTTTTTTTGTCAATTTTACTCTTAACTTTTTAAAAAGAGTCAATTTTAATTATCAATCTTTAAAAAAAAAGTTAAAATGATTTTTTTAACGAAAATACTAATTAAAATTTTAAAATTTTAAACATGACAGTAGTGACGAAGCCAGGGGGCTGGCAGTCCTCGACCCCCTTAAAATGAAAATTTTTTCATTTAAGCCCCTCTATAATTTATAAAATTTTAAATTAGTA
>CM025142.1:23849015-23860052 GCA_013467495.1 Gossypium gossypioides | reverse complement strand
ACCAAAATAGCATATTTTAAAAAGAAAATAGCATATTAAAATTTAAAAAGTATATTTGATTAAAAATAAAATATATATATTTAATATATAATTTAGGCCGGGACAGGGCCGAAAAGTTTTACCCGAGGCCCAACTCGTTTTCTAAATGGGCCTCATTTTTTTCCCAAACCCATATTTCGGGCCTATATTTTTACCCGAACCCTCTCATTTTTCAGGCTGGCTGTCTGGCCGGGCCGGGTAGCCCAACCCATGATCACCTCTAATGTTAATTTACAATGGTTATTCATATGTTGATTTTTTCTAAGATAATTGGTGAGGGCATGTGTGTGTGAAGGATCGTAAAGTTTCTGCATGTTTACAAATAAGATACATGATGTGCTACATGAATAAGATGATATGTGGTATGTATACATGTGAAATTAGGTATTGGAGAGTGTGAATTTGTCAGGAGTGTGAATGAAATCTAGGTAAGTATGTTCTATGTCAAATGAGTAATGCATTCGTTTGTGTTACTTCTGGTAAGACAGATAAATTGCTAACCGGACAAGTAGATTATTGTGAAAATGAAGATTTATTGTTTAGGCTCCGGTGGGATATCTATAATGCTAACTAGACTGACAGATCATGAAATAAATCTGTGAAATGTCCATGGCCATGACACTTTCTGGAAAAATCAATACGATAAGATCTATTCTATGGGCCTTTTGTGGCGTATTCTGTAACGCCTTCGAGGTGAAATCTGGTTAATCGCCTTTGTGGCGAGATTTCGGTAAACTTTGAGACTTTTCTGCTAGTTGAGTTTTTGGCAGGGATCTGGGTAAGTTTAAAGATATCCCTGTTTGGATAGCATTGAGGTAAAATTTGAAATTGCCTTAGGGGTATTTCCTGTAAGAGTCATCAGTAGTGTTTCTGAAGAGAGAATCCGCCATGGTAGCTCATAAGTAAACAGAACTTGGCGTATTCGTAATTATGAGTGGTCTGAGTATTTGTGGGACTTGAGTTGTTTATGCTATGTATGGAGGTTATCTAAACTTTATGGTATTTGTAAAATCTAAATATTTTCATGCTATGTATAACTATTATCTGGAATCTAAGTTGTTTGCCAAACCTGGGTGTCCTCATGATATGTAGCATGGTTTTCTAGGATTCCCTAAGATGATTGAGAATGTTTCATCCATTAGAATGAGATGTGGTCTGATATGATTTAAGATACGATCTGACTGATATCTTAAGAGCTGCCAAATTCAGCATGAGAATCTGCCAAAAGTAGGACCCATATGAAATTCACCTAAAAAGATCAATTAGTATAAGTATCCACCAAGAATAATATCGGAGAGTACACCATCCTGGGTGAAGTGTTCAACATTTGTCTGTGTGAGAATTTGTTGAAAGTAGATTCTATATGAATATCCTTCTAAAGAATGCATCCGTTTCTGAAAAGAAAATGAGATCTGTATTGAGTGATGTAATCCATTATCTGCCTAATGAGTGAATTGTGTATATGGTGGTCAAGTATAGAAGTTGGAGTATATGTAAGTGCTCGATATTAGAAAAGTATTCGCGAAAGATTGAAAGGAAATCCAAAATATTCAAGTTAAGGAAATCAACAATAAACGTTTAAAGGTAAACTAGATTAAATTTCACTAAGTTCGTTTGAACTTACAAGTACATGTTTGTGATGCAGGTTCTAATTAAAGAATTGGTACGCTAAGAGGGAGCATGCTAGGAATGATCCAGGGTGGCTGTTCGAATTGCGATATAATGGTTATAGAGGACACCTCAAAAATTTGGCCATGAAAAGTCTATTTTTAACAAAGTTTTAAGTTGTAACGTCATATGTTGCTTTTGAATATCTGATGTAATTATTAGACATTCTCTTTCATTCATCTTTTGTTTTAACAATAGTAAATAAATGAATAAGAAGTGTAACACCCCAAAAATTAGTAGGTTAGAATTTATAAAATCATCATCAATTGAGTCTTGGTAATAGTGGTTAAGAGCTTAATAAAACCCCTAAAAACCAAGATTCAAGCCCCACTCTTTGAAGTTTTCCTCTTTATTTTTCAACAACTTATAATCAAGACTAAACTAGTATAAGACATAAATGCAGTAGAAAATGACCAAGAAATGGGAAATAGCCCAATGGATAAGCATCACTCCATCCTCCCAAGTGTTCCAAGTTTTATCCATGCCAATTCCCTTCATTTTGTTTTAACTTTCAGCAGGAAGGTTTATTTGCAAAAATAACCCTATAAAATTGCTTAATCTTGGCATTTGGCCCCTTTCATAATCATAATAGGATTTTGGTTATCTTTTAACCCGCAATTTAGAATTTTTTTCTCTCTTTAAATACATCTCTTTCTCTTATTTTCCCACTTTTCTTGTTCATAAAATTTTTATCATCTTTTGCTGGAAATTTTATATTTGAATCCCAAGCCCGGAATCAACCCCATCCAATCTATTTTTATGTGTCGATTTAGTGTAACTCCATCAATTCCATTCTATCGTACCAAGATCGGTAAGCAATCTCGTTCCTAATTTTGTAGATCCCTAAAAATCTGTTAAAACATTGTTCTTAATAATTTTATTAAAAACAATTCCGAATCTTTAATGGGTTTCTCCAAAGTCTTGATTAAACTCGTTAAATCTTGAAAGTAGATACTAGTTCTTGCGTTTTGCCAATCGAAAGACCCGTGTAGGTGACCTTGATCAGATTTGGATGTAAGAATCTTCATACAAGACCCCAAAATCCAGGTGTGTGTTCTTTTATGAAAAAATCAAGGCAAAATTAAACTAGCCCAGACCAGACAGTCTGCCACACGGGCGCATGGGCTGCCTGTGTGGACCACATGGTCCATCACACGACCATATGCCATTGAAACCCTAGAAATTTCACTTCTCACACAACCTGGACCCTTCCACACGGCCGTGTGACCCACACGGCCTAAGCCATTCCACACAGTTTGACCACACAGCCATGTGTCCCTTGTTTCTTAAATTTTACAGTTTTGTCCGAAATTTCATGTCCTGTGTAGATTAACCCTTGAATGGTTCCCAAACTATTTTTAGTGTTTTATTTATACAATAGGTCCCTGATAGTATGAGTTATAATAGAATCTATGATTTTATGGTATGAATTTATATGATATTTATATATGTGGGCACGAATTGTGAACAACCCTAAGTCTAATGTACTATGTTTGTGATGCTACGTATAAGATGCCTTACATCGTTAAACCGATCACATAGAAAGTGAGACCTAAATTATGGAGTTTATTTGTCAATAAACATATTAATTACTACCAATTTGAACTGTTATAAGAAAATTGGTTGCTACAATATTGTTTTGATTAAAAATGTATTAAATGCCTCTGTACTGAATTGTGAAATCTATGTGTAAATGCCTCAAAAGTTTCTGTTACATCGCATGATATATGAATGTTATATGATTCTTGTTAAAGTGAAATTGATAAATTGATAGTGATAATAGTGTTATCACCCCGTGAACATGGTAAGCATGTTATGTGTTAGTGTCAAACTAAGTGCATGTTACACATGGTAAGCATGACATATTTCATAGCATCAGGTGGGATAAGTATGGAGGAAGAATTTTTTTTGTGTTCCCACAGCCCAGTGGTAGTTTGTGTAATCTGCAAACATGTTGTGCACTCACAACAAGTGAAAGTAACTGCAAATGGTTTTATCTGAAAATATTAGTGGTTTATCCACAATGTTTTTAAACAAAATGGCAATTTATCTGCAAATCAATGGTGGTTTGTCCACAATCAGGAGTGATAAGATAGATGAGTTCTGGGGAACTCATAAGTGTGGTGTGTAGCGGAGTTGAGTAGGATCATTTCTATTAAACCGAAAAGGCATTGCATTCATGAGCATTTGCTTACTAATCTGTGAATGATGATATAATGAAATTAAGTGTTTTATGTGAAAAATCGTTAATATGAAGTGCTTTGTGATTGTGTTTATTCTCAAAATTGTTAATGTGCTTTGTCTACTGTATTGTTTCAATTTTCCTTGCGATAGAACTCATACTGAGCTTTCATAGCTTACCACCCGTTATTTTATTTCTTTTCAGATAACCCATAAGGTTAGGATACGGACTCGACATTTGGAGAACTTGGCTCGGAATATTGATTTCTGTATAAAGTTATTTTAGACTGATTATTTTATAATTCTGGTTATTTGAAACTAAATTATTATTGTGGCATGGGACTTAATTTACGATTTTTACATAGGCATGCATGACATTTAAATCATTTAGGCTATTAGAATATGAATTTTTATTTAATTATGTATGAAGCATGGTTTTTATTAAAATTACGTTAAAATCACTTTTCCGCGGCTAAATCATAAATGTGTTTTGTTAAGAAATTAATTTAGATTTTCAACCAAGTTTTCAATAGTAAACACTGTTATAAAGATGTTAAAATTAATCATTTTTTTAACTCCTAAGTTTTTCTGAAAAGAGACTAAACATCCTTCTAAAATAAACAAATATTTTTAATTAACTATTTTTAAAACTTCAATAATTCTGCTAGGTTATCTAGTTGGCCAATGTAATCTCCTGAATTTAGGCCTAATGTCTAGGCCGGGTTGGGGACGTTATAAGAAACATGTTTTAGAATGGCTTTATGCTTATGGTAAAATTTTTGTTAAGTGTTTAAGTTTTGTAACAGTTAATATCCAAATCCGGTAATTTGAGTCGGGTATAGGGTGTTACAAAATGTGTCATTGAATGGCTTCATTGCCTCCAGAAGTCTAGTGTTGTAGCGCCCATCTCGACCTAACCTACGTAGCCATTGTGTAGGCTTATCATTCTTTTTTGTGGCACTTTTCTTATTTACCACTATAAGCACTTCCATTTGTGTTTTGTCCTTAGGTTCCATTATTGGATTTGCTTTCTTTATAGTTCTTGAAACTGTCGAAGCATGGTGTCTCCTATTATGCTTTGTGTGGGGTGGTGGAATTTCTCGGTTGGATCTATATCCACCCCCGCTCGACGACACAAACCTGTGATTAGGTGTGGAAAATAGATACCAACTTTTACCCCCCAAGATTTCCTTATTGATCCATTGCCCATAAGACAATCACTTTTTCTGTAATACAGTACAACGAGGCAACTCGAAACACATTTACAATGTTAGTATTAAGGAGTGGGCTAATATGTGTTCAGATAAACTGCATCCATAATTTCGCAACCAGGAACATTATAGCTTGTTTAAAAAACAAAAGGTGATTCTTATACCCTTCATGCTTCCACTCTCCCCCGACCTTCACTTAAATATGCTAAAATGACATCCATATTGACGTTGTTAAATTTGTCGGGGTCCAAAATGGACAACTCGTCGCTTTCATAGTAAGGGACACCATAATAGTCGCTAATTGCGTGTGGGGAGATGTCAACCTTCTTGTTCCGAACAAACACCTTATGTTTTTCAAAAAATTTCAAATTAGAGTAGAACTCTAAAATGATCGGTATAACAGTTGGTGTTGTTGGGACTAAGGTGAAGTTCATCTAATGATGAAAGCAAACAAGATCCCATACTTCCTCGCTATACGATGTGGAGGGGTCGAAGCCTCTTTCAAAGATAAATGTTTGTCCTTGAATAGATAAGAAAAAGGCTTCGACCTCTTTTGATTTAAATTTAACCGAAACATACTCCAACGACAGAGGTGGTTCGGGTTAGGATCTTGATCACTTTCTCGTTCGTAGAGGCATGGATATTATCTTTTAAACTAAAGCTAACTATCAAATATCTCTAAGTAGCTAACCACAATAATTAATACAAATGGTAAAGTAAATAAGAAAAATAACTATTGCAAAGAAAATAGAAAAAAAAAGAGAATTTTAACCGTATTGTGTTTGATGGGATGGTTGGTTGTCTCTAGAAAGTATCGTGATTCCCAAGGCTTAAGAGAAGAAGACTTGCAAAGAACTAGCAAAATGCAAAACAAGTAAAAATAGACCAAATTTGAAATGAAAAAAAGTGATGATTTGAAAGAAATTTGAAAGAAATAAGAGAAGGGGAGAGTGTTTTGGGGTTTTAGGGATTTGAATTTAGGGAAATTTGGGGAGAATGAGGGTTTAAGGGGTGTTTGGAGGCATAAAAAGCCTAAAAACACATAAATTGCAATGCCCTAACCGATGTCGTGATATACACTATTTTTGGACCCCTCATATTTTAGTTCTATCTAAGGTATGGTGATACCGAGGGCTCGTTATCATGATACCCCTGTGCATACACCAAATTTTTTACTCTTAAAATTCTAGAGGTATCGCGATATCTAGGGCCCGATAACGCGGTACCTAATAGATTTTTGGCCCTATTATGAAACTGTCCATGAAATCTCGATATCCCCATTGGATATCACGATTTCATTGAATAGGACCTTAAAATACTTACAAAATCATCAAATTCCCTCCCAATAAACACAAATCTATCTTACCAAGCCCAAAATTAAATCAACACAAATAAAAATCCTAATCTAACTACAGAAAACACGATGAGTCTATGCTCAATAATTTAATTATTTACAAATTCAAGTTTTGTTGCCATATACGAAAATTTAAAAATGCAACTTGAGGCAATCGGTTTCACCCCCGAAATGATGCTTTGCTGGTGTCCTCGACCCTTGGATACGCCTTTTGTTCAATATGCGACTAAGGCCTCCTGAGAATCGTAATGTCTTCCTCATCCGTTTTCTCCATCGGATTCTCTTATGTGTCGACCACACACTTGAAAAACTACACCATTCCATAAAAGTTGCAAATTTATTAGCAAGATAGGGTTTCATCTTAACCACCTGTCACTTATATCCTCGGAATGACAACACTTCTTTAGCACTAGACTCAGGCTCTACACATTTGAAAATTTTGGTCCCTCGCTCAATGTTCATATGTCTATAGTGACTCTAGATGTGGCAAAGAAAAGTCTTCCTAAGAGGATAAGAATTTTAAAATCCTCATCGAAGTCCAGCATGATAAAGTCAATGGGCTATACAAGGTTATCGTTGTTTCCCTAAGCTCCCATAGACTTAACCGCTTATATATTGACAATGACATGAAGTTAATGCTTGCTCCTAAATTACACAAGGTTTTCCTAAAACTTACTCCTCCTATCTTTATTAGGATGGTGAAACTACTGGGGTCCTTAAGCTTTGGGGGAACTTTCATAGACACTATCGCAATGCATTCCCTATTAAGATCTATTTACTCTCCTCTCCATATTTTTTCCTACAAGACATGACATCCCTAAGAAACTTGGCATATTAGGGAATCTTCTCAAGGAGCTCTAGTAATGAGAGGTTTGAATTCAAGGTCTTGAACATATTGAGAAATTGCAAGAACTCCCCACTCTTTCTTCTTCTCCCCTAGACGTGAAGGAAAATGTATAGGTGTAGGGCTTGGTGGTGGTCGTAAAACTATTCTATCCTCTGGTTCATCTCGTACGGGTTCACTTTCGATTTAAACTTTCTCTCTTAACCCATCCCCAACACTAGGAGTACAAGTGGTTACTTCCTTCTTTCTCACTTCTCCCCACTACCCGGTCGGATAGGTTCTTTTACCACGACCCCTAACTTGAGAGTGATTGCTTTGGCTTGCTCTTTCCTTTCCTTTTCCTGATTTGGCTTGATATTATTAGGTATGTTAGAGGCTGAGTTCTTTTGCAAGAAATGCAACATTTGGTCTAGTTGACCACGAATTTGACGCATATCTGCTTGCACCACAAGTAAGCTTTCCTCAACCTTGTTTACTCTAATCGACAACGAAAGATCACTTTTATAGGTTGGTCTTCTTTCTAGATCTTAGGGCGCTCTAAATGGTAATGAAAGTTTATATGGTGCATTGGGTCGAGGAGGATTAAGGTTTTGTGCTCCTTAATTGGAGGGACCTCCTTAGTTCCCTTCTCATCTAAGGTTAGGATGGTCATGCCACCCAGGTTATAGGTGTTGGAGTAAGGGTTGTGTCTTCTATTTCTCACATAGTTAACCCTCATTTGGTTGGTCTCATTAACGTTAACCCATATTGCGCTCTCAATCAAGTCACGCATTACCAAAAGTTAGAAAGATTGATTAGGAACTTGCGTTTTGGCTGAACTCATCTCTAATTGATTGAGCCTCTTGAGGACTTATTGATACTTGTCCTCAATACCGACTGCATTCAAGGTTAATTTTTAGGCTCTATATGTGAACCATTTAGCCGACCACATATATAAGTTCATTGCCATGTCTTTAATGAGTTGGCAAGCCTCAACATACGTCTTTGACATGAACAGCCCCGCAGACGCTCTTTAAGACTAAAACATAAGTTTACATCTAGCCCATTATAAAAAACCTCAAGTTGTAACCAATCTTGCAAGCCATGATATGGGCATTTACGTAGCATGAGTTTAAAGCACTTCCAAGCCTCGTATAGTGACCCTTCCTCCAATTGCTAGAAATTCATGATGTCCATCAAGAGCTTTATTATCTTTCTAGGGGGAAAGTTTTTTTCCAAGAATTTGGTCACTAGTTCGTCTTAAGTGTTGATGGAATCTACCGGTTGTGAATCTAACTACATAAACGCATCATCAATAAGAGAGAATGAGAATAACCGAAGACAGCTGGCGTCATTGTATACCCCATTATACTTAAAGGTATCACAAATGGTTAGAAATATCTTAAGATACTGGTTCGGACCCTCATTCACTAATCCACAAAATTGGAGGTTCACTTGTATCATTTGTATCATCGCCGATTTGATTTCAAAGTGATTAGAATTAATCGCCAGGTGATTAATGCTCCTTCCAACAACATCAAGGTTAGGCATCGCCTAGTTGGGCAAAGTACGTTGCTCTATGGGCGAGTGTGGTGGTAGTGGTATGTTTACTCGTTGGTTGTCGATAGACGGATCTCTTTATAAAGGTTGGGCTTCTCTATGATGTTGTGCCCTCCCCGCGTGTGTAATAATTCATTCTGGCTCTGGGTCAAATGGTAAGACACTATTATCAGTTCGAGTCATACAATGCCTCTTACAAGTACAAGAGAATGGAACAAATAAAATCTTGCAAATAAAAACAAAGTCATATCTATAACTTCAACTTTCTTCAATTATCTCTTTAAGTACACACAACGAAAATAAAAATGGTTCAATCTAGCACCGACTCCCCGTCAATGGCACCAACAACTTGATCGCCCGTACGCGTACGCATAATTTTATGAAACAATTTAAAGTGAAGGTTTTAAGTGCAAGCGAATAGTGTCAGTTTTAATATGTGTAGTGTTAATGGGACACTCGAGTATCCCAAGGTTCGAACCCAAAGGATTTTTAAGTGGGTAAATGTGTTTATCAAGTTAATTACAAGTTATGCAATTACTAGTCTAATCAAGTCAAAAATTAGTAGTGTAAGTTCAAATAAAATTGTTTATAAAAGCTAAAATTAAACTATTAATTAGAATAACTAAGTTACTTTCTTCCTAATCCTTTAGATAACATAAATGATTAAACAATGGTTGATTGATTAGTTGAGTGCTAATTAAAGTAATGAACCTATACTGATTATATTGGTTGCCACTCTTAGTTAGAAATATCCTCTCAGTCTCATCCTAGACTAACAGATACCACTTAAGATTACCTTTAGGTCTCACCTAGGCATATAGATTATCTCTCGGTCTCACTACTCGGCAAGATTATATCGAACTATCTAAGGATAAACTCTCATTTTGGTCTCATTTATCTAGGTTTTCTGCTAGAGACGTCAATTCTAGCATATTAAGCATTTTTATATAATAGAAGAATCAACCAATCAAGAATAGACATCAACTTAAATTAACAAACAACCAACAATCAACCATCCAACAAATTTAGCATATGCTCAAACTCAAATTCCAAACAAGCATTTTATCAAACATATTGTAAGCATAAAATGAGAGCAAATGCTTTAAAAAAATGCTCATTCAATTGATGAAGTTCCATAGAAGCCTAAAAGTTTGTCCATCATTGTTTACAAAATCTTTGACAATAAGGAAGAAAGTAAACAACAAAACTAAAATCTAACCTAAAAAGGAAAGAGAAAATCTAAACTAAAAATGAAAAGAAAAAGAAAAGAAAAACCCTAGCCTTAACCTAAAACTAAGGAGGAAAAATGATAGAAACAAAAGTGAAAGTTCCCCTCTTCTCATTTAGCCAAAAGTGGCTTTAAATAGTTGATTTCAACCCTAAATTTTGGACCAAAATGCCCCAAGCGCCTAATTTTGATTGATGAGGCTGTTGGACAAAAACTACCCCTGCAATCATTTTTTGTTGCATCAGGTAGGATATCGCGATATCTAGGGTTGGATATCGTGATATCGTCGAAAATCTCCAAATAAGGGTGTCCTTGAGGGGTGGATGTTGCGATACCCAAGGGTGGGTATCGCGATTCCATTGTAGATGTCACATTTTCCTATTCATTTTAGGCCTGTTAGAGGTATTGTGACTTTCATGGTTCGATGTTGCGATATGATTTCCTTTGGTGATATTTTTGCTTAAGTTAAGTTCAGGCCATCCTTAACTTCTTACACCACTCAATCATTCATTAGGGTCCAAATGACACATTTAGCCAATTTAGGTCCCAAAATAGCACAAAATGCATGAAGACTTTATTAAAGCTAAGAAAGGAAAATTAATCGAAAACTATGAAAAAGACATTAAAATTACTTGAGAATAAGCTCATTAAGTATAACGGGAAGCCTAATTTGACATATCAAATTACAACAGATCACCCCTCCAATCTTTCTTGGGAATTGAACCTAGTGTGTTTTCATCGATTTTCTTCTAGTTTATTTTCCCATTAAATTTCCAACCAACTGCTTTAGTTTTTTCGATTCCGATTCTGATTTCGATTCCTTTCGAGAAGAACAATACCAATTGTGTTCCACCTTTTTTACTCGGGTGTACGAATATTGAAGTACTGTGTTGACCTTGGAGGGCTACGTGCACTACACGATTATACCGATCAGGACGGATTTGTTTCTAAGGCAATGGTTCTTCCACGACAA
>CM025142.1:23830917-23841567 GCA_013467495.1 Gossypium gossypioides | reverse complement strand
TCTCTCCTGTTCGTTTAGGTAAGGCACAAGTTCGCAATTTTTAAAGGTAGCTTTGGGAAGAAGATAAATCTTAACAAATCTCTTTTGTATTTTAGTCCCAAAAATTTGAATGAAAAAAGATATAATATTCCACAAATTTTGACCCCTCCCTTGTAAGGGATGAACAAAACGAATACATTTAAATAGATTATTGATGGATTATATTAGTGTATATAAAGTTGGTTCAAGAGGTTATTGTCATATGAGGGCAAGTAAGTGTTTGTTAAGTCTATTTTCCTAGGGTTTCCGACATATGTAATGGGTGTTTCTTTACTACCTAATTTATTTATTAATGTTATTATTGTAGCTATTCAAAGGATCTAGTGAGTTAGGAAGAGTGAGGACCTAGGTTGGGCCATGTTAACTTGGGACACAGTGAGGATGCCAAAAGGAATGTTGGGGGGTATTGGCTACATAGATGTTTTTTTTTCTTTTCTTAATCTGGAACTCTTATGTAAGCAAGTGTGGCATCTTATTCACAACCGTGAGACTTTGTGCTTCAAAGTATTATTGACAAATTACTTTTCACAGGGAAATGTCTTGAGTTTAAAATAGGTGGAGAAATGTTAGAGATTGTTAGTTAGTTTTAACTGATTCTGTTTTTAGTTTATAGCAGTTATTTCCCTCTATATGTGTATAAATACACTACTATTGTAATAATTCTGGTCAAGCAATAATTCACAAAGTCTATTCTCAAAGTTAGTTTAGTTCAGTGCTTTATATTATTTACTATTCTTATATACACTTTTTCATGGTATTAGTCGCTAGTTCCTCCTGGGTTCCAGTTTGTGCTTGATGGCTACATTTTCTCTTGATGAGTTCCCAGCTCCGGTTCACAACTCGTCCTCTCCTTGTCCCTCTGATGGTGCTCGCCTCAGTCGTGTGGTGCAATTCTTTCTTAGGCATGAAACTGTAAAGCTTAAAGAGGAAACATATTCCAATGGCAGCATCAGATTAAACTTATCATTGAAGGTTATGATCTTACCGGTTACATTCTTGGTACACTTCCGATCCAGTCCAGATTTGTGGTCGATAGTGAATGGCAGCTGGACTCCAACCTCGAATTTACCGCGTATCACCAGCAAGATAAGCTTCTTGCTTCTTGGCTTTTATCTACGATTAACAACGATCTTTTGTCATGTTTTACAGAAACCACCACTGCTCGTGAAGTCTGGACCAAGGCTTGTCAACTGTTTGTTGTAGTTTCTGGTGCTAAAGTCTTTTACCTGAAACATGATCTTCACTCGGTCAAGAAAGGGCATTTATCTGAAAATTAAAGCTACCTATGATTTGCTTCAAGCCTCTGGTCATCCTGTGTCCACTGAGGAACAAGTAGAAATTATTCTTATTCGTCTTTCGGTTGATTTTAAGTCCGTGCTCACCATTGCCTCTTTCTCGCCAAAACCTCTTGGTGATGGATCGTCTTGTGGATATTCTATTAGAGTGGGAAAGCAGACAATGTCGGTTTTTCTCGAAGATCTCGTTTCAGCTGAATATGGCTCAACACGTACTTGCGTCGACTGCTCCGGCGATGGTGTCTCTGCTAGTTTCTCTGACTGAGTCTCAATTTTTAGGATCTTATCATGGTTGCGGTTAGGGGAATCGGGGCAGAACTTAATGTTAGCTTTGTGGGCGTCTCGGTCGTCTTGCCCAGCATTGTTATTATCGATTTAATTGGTCATTCGACGGACTTTCGATGGATTTTTATTCTCGATCTCCTCAGAATTTCTCGGTTCCAGTGGCTAATCAAGTTACCTTTTGTTTGAGTTTCATCTAATACTAGGGTTCCATACAACACTGCCTCAAGGTGGTTTTAGGTTGGCCCGGTCACGTATTCAGTTCTAGTGGCTAATCAAGTTACTTTTTGTTTTGGGTCTTTTGCTGAATTCGGACCAAGTCATCAGTGTGCTATACATGCTGGGGCATCCGAGTTTCAGCCAACTGGGCCTTCGGTTGGATCTACTTCATTTTCTGGTTTGATTGGAGCATTGCGTGGGTCTGCTTCGTACAGTCCACTGTCATATCCGTCTGGGCCTGTACTATTTCAACCTATTAGGTTTTCTAGGTTTCAACCAACGGGGCCTCCGAGTGCCAATGATTCTGGGTCTGCGTGTTCCCACCCTGATGGGTCTTCCGTGTTTTCCTTCGTTGGGTCGAATGCACTTAGTTCTAGGTCACTTGTTGCTCATTTTACCAGGCCTGGTTTCTCACCTACATTTTTTGCTGGGCTAAATGCTTTTTTGTCTCATACATCTGTTGCAAAATCTATTTAGTACTCGGACTCGGGTGCCACTAATCACGTATGTTAGGAAGCCTCGGTATTGAATAATTTAAGTGAATATTCAGGTAATATTACTTTACTCATAAGTGATGGTGCGAGTGTCTGTATTGAGAATTTTGGTCATAGTATGATTTCCACTTCTCGTAAATTGTTGCATTTAAAGAATGTGTTACTTGTCCCTAAGATTCAAAAAATTTACTCTCGGTATCTCAATTTGCTTGGGATAATAACATATTTTTTGAGTTTCACTTATTTCATTGTCTTGTAAAGGATGTTCACACTTAAGAAATTTTGCTCCGAATACATACACATGAGGGATTGTATCGATTTTCTCCTGTGATGTCTCCCGTCAACATGGAGTCCGTTCGAGGTACTGAGTTGTCTCTTCGTCATATAGAGTTGGATACCAAGTATAAAGTGTTTGAGTTGTGGCATCATCGACTTGGACATCTGTCGTCAAATGTTGTTCACTCGGTTTTAAAAAATTGTAATGTTGAAGTTGTTATTAATAAATTGCAGCATATCTATTTTGTTTGTCAGAAAGGGAAGTCACAAAAATTATCGTTTTTAGAGTCCACCACTGTGTATTCGCATCTCTGCTGCTATTAATTGTGGAACTAGTTGGTACTATGTTTCTTTTGTAGATGTTTGTAGTTGTTTTACTTGGTTATTTCTTATTCAAAAGAAATCTAAACCCATTGACTGTTTTGTTCAGTTTTATAAATTGGTTCAAATATAGTTTGACAAAGATATCAAGCAATTCTAGAGTGATTGGGGTTGAATTTTGCTCTTTCACGTCTTTTTAGCTCAGAATAGAATTATTTATCGTGCTACGTGTTTGCACACATCGGAGCAAAATGGGATTGTCAAAAGGAAGCATCGGCACATAGTGGAAATTAGGCTTACATTATTTGATCAAGCCCGTTTGCCACTTAAATATTGGGGCTATGCCTTCTCCTGTGTTGTTCATTTAATAAATTGGTTGCCAATTCCGATTCTTCAACATAAGTCTCCGTACTTGGTACTTTATGGCACTCTTCCAACGTATGATCATCTTCGCGTGTTTGGGTACTGTTGTTATCCGTGTCTTCGACCGTTCAACAAACATAAGTTGGAATTCTGATCTCAACCGTGCACCTTCCTCGATTATAGCTCCCACCACAAAGGCTACCAATGTCTTGATCCGAATGGCAAGATTGTTGTTTCTCGGTATGTGGTTTTTGATGAGAACTGATTTTTGTTCCCTTCTAGTGTTCCACCTATTTTTTCGGCATTCAACCGAGTCACTAACTATCTTCTACTCGTGCACTCTACTTCGTCATAATCGAGTGATGCTTATTTGGACCACTCCTCATCCCCTCTACTCGAATTGGCTCCAAAATCTCCTTTACCAGATGTAAATGATATCGATGGCTTGGTTTTTTACTCCGATTCTTCATCTCCCACACTGAAAATTCCTATTACTCTAGTTGATCCTTCACCACAGATTGGTAATACTCACTCTATGGTCACTTGGTCGAAGGTTGGAATATTTAAACCGAGGGTGCTAATGGTTGAGCTAGATGAACGTAAGCCATGTACTATTGAAGAGGCTTTTTCTAGTAAGGAATGGAAGCTAACCACTCAGGAGGAGTATGATACCCTAATTCGCAACCGCACATGGACTCTAGTTCCCTTACCTCTGGGTAGAAAAACGATTGGCTGTAAATGGCTTTTTAAAATCAAACGGAATCCCGATGGTACAATAGTCCGGTCGAAAGGCAGGTTGGTTCGAAAAAGGTGTTCGCAAGTCACTAGGTGTGATTTTCGTGAAACATTCAGTCCCATTGTCAATCCTTATACAACTTGCACTATTCTATCTATTGTTGTCACCAAACGGTGGTCATTAAGACAAGTTGATGTTAATAATGTCTTTCTCAATGGTGATTTGACTGAAGAAGTATATATGCAACAACCTCCTAGCTATGTTCAAAATGATGCAAATGGGCAACCTCTTGTTTGTCAGCTGAACAAAGCATTGTATGGCCGCCAATAAGCTTCAAAGGCATAGTTTGATAAGCTGAAGGCTTTTCTTGTATCCGTTGGTTTTGTGCTTTTTAAATCCGATGCCTCTTTATTCATTCTTATCATTAATGAGTATGTATTGGTTTATGTCGATGACATCATTATTACAGGTGACTCTTCCATTGTTATTGATACATTTGTTCACCAATTTTACACTAAGTTCTCACTCAAAGACATGGGGTCTCGTCACAATTTTTGGGTGTTAAGGTGACTCGCTCGTCAAACGGTGATCTCCATATTTGTCAACGAAAGTACATCCTTGTCTTACTTGATTGTTGTCATATGGACAAGGCTAAAGGCGTCCATACACCCATGATTAGCCTGTGTCCTCTGTCTAAACATGTGGGAAACCTGCTTGATGATCCCTTTGAGAATCGCAGTATTGCCGGAGCGTTACAATATGTGGTTCTCACTCGACCCGACATTGCATATGCTATTAATCGTATCTGTAATTTTATGCACACTCCGAATGATGTCCACTTTGTGGCAATCAAACGTATCTTGCTCTATCTTTGTGCTATTGTTGACTATGGATTGCTCATATGACCTTTCGAGAGGTTGTTTCTAGCTGTATACGCAGATGTAAATTGGGGCTTAGACTTTGATAACCGTCGATCCACCACCGTGTACTATGTGTATTTTGGTGGGAATCCTGTCTCGTGGTGCTCCAAGAAATAGCAAGTTGTGTCCCGATCAATAGCCGAAGCCTAGTATCGGGGGTGGCTGCTGCAGCTGTTGACATCACATGGTTAGAATCTTTATTACGGGAACTTCGGTTTAATTCTGATGATAAACCGACCATCTGGTGCGATAACTCCAGTGCAGTGGCAGTTGCGGCCAATCTTGTCATTCATTCAAAGTTTAAACATGTTGAGCTTGATTTATTTTTTATTCAAGAGAAAGTTGCTGATGGGTCCCTCGTTATTGGTGAGGTACCTGCATGTGATCAAGTTGCCAATATCCTCACCAAACCATTCTTTTCCTCTCACTTTTGCCATCTCCAACAGCTCCTTCGGGTCTCGATGTTGAAGTAGTAGGGTGAGTGTTAGAGATTTTTAGTCAGTTTTAACTGATTTTGTTGTTAGTTTATAGCAATTATTTCCCTCTGTATGTTAGTTCTTTCTATTATTTACTATTCTTGTATACACTCTTTCAAGAAACCATCATATATATGGACTAGCATAATTGTAGAATAAATAAAATATCAACGACATTGTATTGGTAGATTGGGGATGGGACTACGGCAACATATGAAAGAGTAGATAGGGTTCGGCTAATGTGAGGGAGATTGTCTTTCATTATAATAGGACCCTCTATATAGACGTTAAGGTAAGTGTATTGCTTGATTCGAGAGGAAGGTTGAATACACCATTGGTTCATTCTATCTTTGGCAAGACTGAGGCATAAGAGATGTTGTCCAACATTCTCATTATTACATTATGTCCAGTGATGTTGTGGTGTGGGGGCATTCTCCAAATAGGATTTACTCTACCAAATCAACTTATAATTAGCTATTCTTGAGGTCCCTAGGGTTTTGTCCGCACCAACTTTATTGGAAGATAATTTGGAATCTTGAGACATTGTTTATGATCAAATTGTTTGCATGGATATTAAGATATAAGATACTCCTTACGACTATTAGAATTGCTTTTACATTGTTTAATAACCACAAATGTAGGCATTATAGGGTACCAAGTGAAGATATGTTACATACACTTAAAGATTGTCAAGTTCCATTTGATACTTTGGATCTAGGTAGAACTAACAATGATTTATTGTTGTTTAGTAATTCCAAGTGCATTGGTTAGATGGAAATGGTTGTTCATGTTGTGGACCAAAAAGCTTTTATGAACTTTTTGGTAATCATTTGGAAATTATGGAATATCCACAACAATGTGGTGCTTAATGGCAACCACACCCTACCTTACAACACTAGACCACGTGATAGGGCTATTAATCTTACATATATAACTTGGTTAGGAAACCAATATTATCTCAACAACTAAGAAAAGCTAGCAGAATGCGTTAGAAGGTTCAATGGTGAAAATTAATGCGGATGTGACCTTAACCATGTGAGTGCAGAGTGATATACTAGTCTTGGGTAGATGCAATGATGCACGCAAAGGCTTGAAAGGGTGATTGGCACAAACAGGGTAGAGGTTCATGCAATCAAATGCAGGTTGCAACTAGCTACAGATAGAGGTCTTGATAATTTTATTATTGAGCATGGTATTTGTAATTTTGAAAATTGGATAACTTTGGTAAGAATTTGCCTTTGTTAGGTTATATTGTAGGTGATGCTCATAGGTTGCTTTCTTTATTTCAAAAATTTTTTAGTATGTAATTCATTTTTGCAGTGGCGTAACATTGTAACACCCCAATCCCCAATAGTCGACTGAGGCATTAAATAGAAAACAGACTTAAACTTAGTTTCAAAGCATACAATTGAATTAGGCGTTAACTCAAAAAATAAATTTAGAAAACACGAGTAACCAAACTGATATAAGCCATAATGTATACGCAGATGAGTTTAAAAAATTTTAGTTCAAATTTTTTCTTTTGAAAATATAGTATTACTGGTAATGGTCCATAACATATAAAATATTTTGGCGTATAGAAGCATAAAATACTTGACAAAACACAATTTATAAGATTCATCCAATCCCTTAAGAGGTAACATTCTAATAAAAACTATAGTTAAACAGAATATACTTTATTACAGATTTAGATTCAAAACAGAAATACATGCCACCCCCAAAGATCATATGCATGTTACACAACCAACATAGGCGAAGCTCACTACAGAGGTCGCTCTTTCTAGATAAGTCCCTTCTACAAGACTACGACGAAGTTCCTCTTAGATGAAGGAAAAGAAAAAGAGGGGTAAGTTCATAAGAACTTAGTGAGTTCCAAAAAAGAAAAGACTCAACCCTTTAGATGAATTAAAAAAGCGAAGATAATATCACATTTGCATATACATACACTTAACTAATAAACCAATACCCTACACGCAAATGTATTTGGGCGTATACTCTCGAATAATGGCGAACTTTAATCATCAGGCGTATACCTTATTCCTTAACATCAGACGTATACTTTCATCCTTACACCAAAAAAAACTTCAACCTTAACAGAGTTGACACTTTCTCACCAAACACAATCTTTTTAAACACTTACATTAGCATCTTAGAAACCTCATCAGGCTAATTCATACACACCTTCACTAGGGCGGATTCTATACGCCAATTATCGACACTTAACAAATATGTTACGTTTCTAACAGAGCAAACAAGGATCAGAACTTACCACTTAAGATTCAACTTTTATTTTCTATCAGCAACTATACATAACATATAGCACATACAGATTCATATCAACTTACTCATTTCAATACATAACATATATCACATACAGAGTCATAAAAACTTACTCTTTTCAAATCCTTCCTTGGGTTTAACCTCGGATCCCCCAATCACATATTATTTCAAATATCACATCACATTTCTTTTCATTTCAAACACATGCGTGTTCCCGTGAGTTCAGGGCTCTTTCCTATGGTTAACAACTAACATGTTCTACCGTAGGCAACACCCATATCGCTAAGCCAGTTAGTAACTAACTTCCCTTACCAAACCTAGCACTCTCGCCAACTGGTTAGTAACTAACATACCCTACCAAGGGCTCATCATAATTGGATACCGAGTTTACACCCCAAGGAAATCATATCTATTTCATACCACAACATGTTGGAAAAAATTAGGTTTGAAAACGATTTTCTTGCAAAGCGAGAACTTAAAATTTTGAAAATTGACTCGATTTGTGATATTTATAGCAATAAACCTTAGACAAAAATCGTATTTGTGTTTTCAAATAAGGGGAGCCTTGATGTTTTCCAGATTTCAACCAAACGATTTTCTCTGTTATTCTTGTACCATGAACTGTTTTGAGTATGGACTAGAACCAATTTGAATTGAAATAGAGAACTAGAAAAGTTTTCTCTTACTTTGGGGTGAAAAAAATTTCTCTCTTTTTTAATAGAAACCAATAGAATTGTTATTTTGGAAAAAATATAGATGTAATAGTTGAGAATAAATTCTCTCTATTTTTTGCCAGAATAATCTCTCAAAGTTGTGAACATAGCTCTACCAGTGCCAACTATTTATAGGAAGAGAAGGTAGAACTCTTATTGAATTATAGTGGTTTATTTCAAATAGAAAAATAACATCCTTCATGAAAAGTCAATCACTATCAAATAGTGATCAAGTCATCCATCACAAAGTTGGGCGACCCATAGCCACATTTATTTTTCATGTAATGCCAATGAGAGGATATCATTTACCCATGTTTGGGCTATGAATTCCACAATTGTGAATGGCGCTACACACTACAGAAGTCATACACCCAACGCATTAGCTTTCGATTCCTTATCTATTTGATCTCAAGCTTTTACTTACATCAAAGTGTACGAGTCACGCATACATAGTATGTCATCCACTAAGGATTTAGATATGCCACACTATGAATGTCATAAGTGAATAAATTCATAAACAGATTCAGAATCTATTCTGCTTGGGTCTTGTCTGATGTACTATCAGTCTAATCAGTCACATCTCTGCCTCTATCTTCTGATAATCATCCACTTTGATTTCCAACACCAGACATCTCCCCAATTGGATTTCATAGACAACATATTAGTCTTTCAATCGGTTTGCTCATTTCTGATTAGACTAAGGATATGTTTAGGTTCGTTTACCAATACAAGTTGTCTTTCTATACTACGATCCGACCACGTAATACCGTTTAGTATTAGTTACACATTAGACAACCAATAAGCAACATTTGCTTCCATTTTGCTTTACGTGCTAAAACCATGTGAGGAAAATTATACAAAGTATATTAATGTAATCAATGAATTTTGTTTTATTAACCAATCTGTTCGGAAAAATTACAAGTGTATATTGACGAAAATACTACACTTATGGCACCAGATCCAACAATTGACTCAAGTGTGTTAGATTTGTTTATGTCCAAAGAGACTACTCATAAACTTGGTCTCAAGTTATGGAATGAACCAGGTTGGATCAAGACGATGAACTCAAAAAGTGTTCCAAAAAAGGGTGTAGCAAAATTAGTCGAACTCTAACTTGGCAATTGGACCAGTAATGCGACTTTTAAGGTAATACCACTTGACGACTATGATTTTGTGGTTGGATTAAGTTTCCTTAAACACTGTAGGCCAGAAAAATCTAGCTTGTAAGATCTTTGCTACAGTGTGGGAACCACCAAAGTGTCCCCCGCCTTGAAGATAAATGCAGTGGTATAGGATCTCATCAATCTGGCTTCCAACCATGCATTTCCTGATTATATTATCTGCACATTATTTAAACAAAAATGGCTCCTCCAAAAAATAATATCGACTATCGTGAAGTAATTTCTTCCTTTATTGGTATGTCATTTCTAGAGACTATCAAATCCCAAAAATTGGGCTAGTAGAAATTGGCTTAATAAACCGAGAATGGTCACAACTTAATTTTTATTTAAATAATATTTTGCTTATTTGATAATAAATAAATATCAATTATAGTAATTGAGTAATTATGGAGTTGTCCTTGATGATCTGAGCTTGAATCCCGTCGCTTTCGTTAATTTTTATTTGGTGCAAATTTGTTTCAAACCCTTAGCAAATTTCATCCCATATTTTTATTTTTAATTGCGTAAGTTTGAGAATAAGGAACTGTGGTGGCGTAGTGGTAGGAAGCTCATTAACTATCCTAGAGTTCCCTAGTTTGAATCCCCTTGCTCCCTTGTTTTATTTTTCTATTTTTGGCACAATTCCCATGTGCACAATAGATGCCAACCATTGGAAACACGAAAATTTACACATTTTTACATACCCTTTTTAACTTAAAATCATACAGTTTCGATAAAATTCTTGTCGAAAAAATAATTAATTTTTACAAAATAATTAAAGTGCGTTTAAAATATGAACATTTTGAATTTTAGTTAATTTTATAATTAATTTTGATGAATTTCAGTTATTTTCGACAGATTTGCACAAAGGGCAAAAAATGGCTCAGCAGACACTACTAGAAGCGCAGAACCGAGAAGCAATTTGAAGTATCGAGGCGAACTAAATCTCATCCTAAGACGGTCCAAAATTATATGTATTAATTCATAATATCATTAATTTTAATTTCTATCCAATTTAATTTGGGTTAATAAATTATTATTAATTAATTATGAAAAAGTGGTCCAGTTGAACTGAA
>CM025142.1:23813294-23828884 GCA_013467495.1 Gossypium gossypioides | reverse complement strand
TTCATGCATAAGTATCAGTATTAGAACTTGTGATTATTATGATGATTGATATGATGAGATTGATATTTTCATATGTATGTGATTATATTTTTTTATCTTACATTGGGCCTTTAAAGCTCACCCCTTGTTAATTCTGACTTTTTAGATAATAATCGAGGTTAGGATGGGCTCCACTTACGAAGGTGCTCTTGGTCATTTTCAAAAAAATATATATATTTTGGTACTCAATATTTTGGGGATGTGTTTTTATTATTCTGGACTTTTGGTTGGGATTTTCTTTTGGACATTGGATTATTTTGATTTTGGATTTTTCTGCATGATTTAGGTTTTAAAATTATCATTTAAAAGATTGTGAAATTGACAAATTATTATGGATTTTTCATAACTAAGTCAAAAAAGGCCTAACAAGGGTGTTTTCAAAATTCAAAACTTTGTTTTCAAAACTCAACACTATCTGCTCACAAAATTGATATTTTTTTAGATGTATATTAAATCTATGTTCTAAAAATGACAAACGAAATTTAGATATGCAAATTATCCGCTGCAATATTTTAATTGAAGTACGACAGTTTCTAAAAAAAAAATCAAAACTTGAATTTTCTAAAGATAAACAATTTAAAACAAAATTTGGTTTTCTCAACAAAGACGTTTTTAGAAACGATGATTTTTAAGAGAAAATAGCAAAATGATTTTTTACTCCATCAATATGGCCAATGTGATCTTCAAGATTTGACCATAATGTCTAGGCTGAGTTTAGGGGGTTACAGAGGCATTATTCCATATGCTAAATAATTTGCAAAATCGGCAAACCAAAGAATTTTATGGATTTGATTTATCTTAAAGATATGCTCATCTGGAAAATTTTCATTAATAGGAAGAAGTGAATGAGTTATCGTGTTTTGTTCCAACCTCTACAGATGGTCAACTACTTGATTTTCAACTCCCTTTCAGACTTGGATTTCAAGGTCAAATTCTTGGAGTAAGAGTATCTATTGAATTAACCTTAGTTTAGCGTCTTTGTTCGAGAGTAAATATTTGATAGCCGTATGATTAGTAAACACTGTGACTTTTGTACCTATAAGATAAGAATAGAACTTGTCAAAAGCAAAAACTATAGCAAATAATTCTTTTTTAGCTGCCATGTAAGTTGAGCTCTTGTCAAAGTTCTGCTTGCATAGTAAATTGGATGAAACACTTTATTTCTTCTTTCCCAATCACAGCTCTCACAGTAAAATTGTTTGCGTCACACATTCACTCAAAAAGAGAGTTCCAATCTGGTGTAATGATTATTAGGGTTGAGATTAACCAATTTTTTAACTCTTCGAAAGCTTCCAAGCATGCTTTGTTAAACTGAAAAATGATGTCTTTTTCTAAAAGCATACTCTAAGGCTTGGAAACTTTTGAAAAATGTTTAATAAACCTTTGATAAAAATCGGCATGGCTTAAAAAAATTTGAACTCCTTAAACAGTGACTAGTGGTGGCAATTTCACAATCACATCTACATTTTCTTTGTCAACTTCGATCCTTCTTCTGGAAATTTTGTGTCCTCAGACAATTCCCTCATTAACCATAAAATGACACTTCTCCCAGTTAAGGACAAGATTTGTCTCTTCACATCTCTTTAGTACCTTAGTCAAATTACTCAAACAAACATCATAAGTGTTACCAAAAACAGAAAAATCATCCATGAATACCTCAACATTTTCAACGATATTATTAAATATTGCGATCATGCATTGTTGAAATATGGCAGGTGCATTACATAAACCCATGACTGTCCTCATTGGGATTAATTCAGTATGTTCATTCTCAACAATCGTGATCCCACCTTTCTTTAATACACACTATACTGGACTTACCCATGAACTATCTAAGACGGGGTAAATAACTCCTGTATCTAACTATTTGACAACTTCCTTTTGAACTACCTCTTTCATTATTATATTAAGTCTCATTTTCCCATCTATTCTAGCTCGCTCGTCCTCCTCTAAGATAACCTTGTGCATACAAAAGGACGGGGTTATTCCTCGAATATTAGCTATGGTTCAACCGGTCACCTTTTTAAATTTCTTTAAGACTTCGATCAGTTGCTCCTCTTGGTGTTTTGTTAATTCTTCTAAAACAATCACAGGTAAAATAGAACTGTTACCCAAATAAACTTATTTGAAATGGGAAGGAAGTACATTAAGTTCATGTTTGGGTGGTTCCTCGATTGACAACTTTGATTGTATGTATTCTCAAGCTTCCATCAAAGCCTTACAATGGTTCAAATTGTGCTGGTTAAACATAGTCTCTTGGATTACCTTTCATCAAAGCCTTACTTTCATTACCTTCTTCGTCTTCTAATGGCTCAGACCCTAAACTGTTTTCTAATGGGTCTTCTACAAAATTATTCTCCTATTCCATAGAAACTAAGGTTTTTAGCTCCTCCATCACTGAACATTTCTTTGCCGGATCGAGAAATTTCGTTGCTTTAATAACATTAAACGTCACTTGGTCATCTTGAAATCTCATCGTAAGTTCTCCTTTTTGCACATCTATTAAAGTTCTTCCGTGGTTAGGAAAAGTCTCCCCAGGATGACCGACACTTATTTATCTACATAAAAATCTAAGACATTAAAATCAGCAGGAAAAATAAACTTATCTACACATACCAAAACATCCTTGATTTTCTTTCTGGGTATGCCAAAGATCGATCTGCCAATTGGAGTGTCAAAGTCATGGGTCTTACTTCACCTATTCCCAACATCTTTAAAATAGACTTGAGCATCAAGTTGATGCTTGCCCCTAAATCACATAAAGCTTTACCACAGTAAGATTCTCCAATACTACAAGCTATAATAAAGCTTCTAGGGACCTTACATTTTGGAGGTAGCTTATTCTGTAGGAACGCACTGCACTCCTTCATTAACGCTACAGTCTCAAACTTGCTAAGTCTCTTCTTCTTGGACAAAATGTCCTTCATGAACTTGACATAGTTAGACATTTGTTCTAAGGCTTACACCAATGGTATATTGATGTGAAGGTGCTTTAGAACATCCAAAAACTTCTTAAATTACATCTCAAATTTCTACTTATGTTGCTGGAGTCTTTGAGGATATGGAGGTAATGGAACTTTAACTTGAATTGAACAACTTTTCATAGGAATTGTATATGCATTTGAAGAGGGTGTTAGCTTATCAGAATTCACTAGGTTTGCAACATCCCAAAATTTAGCTCTATAAAAATGTAGAAATATATAAAAAATAATGAATCGACCCAATGGTTGGTTATTAAATGTGGAAACATGAAAGTTAGTTGGAAGTCCTAAGTTCAAGTCTCATCTCTTTCAAAATAAATTATTTTTTGCAAAATTCCAACAACTTGTACAGCTTATATTTTTGCACGCTTAAATACACACATGCATGAATAAAGAGCAAAGAAGAGACTGTGCTACCTGATAAATGTAGAAAATAAGTTTTGAAGCACTTTCAAGTAGCACATCAGAGTAGTTGATTGGAGATCGATAGTGGGTTTCCATTAAGAAAAGTCTCAAAGCTAATGGATGATAAAGATCCATAACCTAAGAAACAGTGAAAAGGGTTAGCAACATAAGGATCCTAACAAAGTTTTTATTTACTTAAAGGAAAATAGAAAGTGTCAAAGATGATCACCACAAACCTACCTCCCTAATTGTGAAGAAGTTTCCTAGCGATTTGGACATTTTCTCAGAGTCAACAGTGACAAAGCCATTGTGTATCCAGTAGCTTACATTGCTCTGTTTACATGTAGCACAACTTTGAGCAATTTCATTTTCATGGTGAGGAAACACAAGGTCCATCCCTCCATCCAAGCCAAGCAAATCTAGGTATAAATACAATTTTTACTTAAGATAATCAGCCTCTAACTCTCTTTTCTCATACCTTAACCGTCCCTAACCTCCTCTCCCTATCTTGATCTTTATTTTTTTTTCTTTCTTTTCTCCTTCTTCCATCATTGTTGCCGTCGCACATATCAACACCATTCATTCTTGATTTTTCTTTCTTTTGTCTTCAAGATTGAGCATCATCTTCATCTCTACCTTGCTGACATTTTTATTCAATTTGAACATCCCCATTGCCGCCCATCTCCACTAGCTTGTGTAAGACCTCTTTTTCTTTTAATTTCTTGGGTAATATTGCAAGTTAAAATCCTAAATTTCTAGATCTAGAATTTGGGGAATTTTTAATGTTTTTAAAGGTATTTTTTCAGATTTTAATTAGATCTCAATTTTTTTTTAAAATTTTGCCCTAATTCTAGCCACCGTTGGTGGTGGTGCGTGGGCATACGTGTAGAAAAGATGGCTATGTTTGTTTCTTGAATCTTTCCTATTTAATTTCAGCCTTAATTTAAGTGACTTAACCCTTCTAATCTGCCTTTAAACCCAATGTCAATGAGGGAAAAACATTCTTGATCGATTGGCCATTAGAGACTCACAATTTGGGAAGCGTAGGTGTAATTAAGCGTAAACTAGTTTGTTGTTTCGACATAGTTGTTGGGTACAGGTAATGGATTGATTAGATGAAAGAACTTAATCATTATTAGCTACTTATTTTCCAGTATATTATTGAATTAGGTGCTAAACTGAATGTTTCAAATCAACCGTAAAGCCGAAGAACGATCGCACGTACGATTCGCATCAAAACAGTGTAAGAATGGTATGGGTAGGATCTCAGATGTGTATTTGTCACGATCATCTACATTTAAATTGTTATTTATAATGTTTGAATGTGATATGGGTATCTTTATAAAATTGCTTGAATGAATGCTTAATGCATGTTTGTTTAGTCTCACACTAAGCTTGTCAAGCTTAACCCATTACCTTAACTTCTCAGGTAATGAACGAACTTAAGATCGAAATTGGCATGCAAACGTATGACGGACTTCGGATGCAATTTCGTCATATTATTTTACTTTCATTTTATTTTTGGTTTACTTTCTCATTATTTTTATTATTCAGATTTTGGATTATAAGTTATTTAAAACTGTGGTTTGGGACTACTTATGTTTTGGGGATTACCATGCATGCATGACACTCATACTTGGATTAGTTTTACAGATCTTACATATTGAAATTGGACTATTCATGATACACGACTAAGTTAATAATTTGACAAGTAATGATATTTTCTATTGCTTACAAGGTATTTAAAATTATTTTTCTAAAGCAATGTCGACAATTAGGTTTTATAAAAATTCACTTAATTCGCTAATTTTACTAAAGCATAGTTCGACCAAGTAAAGGAACATTTTCCAAATTTAACAATAGAAACCATGATTTTATAAAAAAGAGTACTTGAAGGTTTTAAACTGTCGTGAGAGTATGTTCAACACTAATGTGTCCAATGTGGCCTTCACGATTTGGTCATAACGTCTAGCCAAGTTTGGGAGGTTAAAAGGTTAGATTTTACCTCTTCAGACTTTGTAAAATCTTGCTCTTCTGGTGTAGGAATTTCAACTGTTGGTTGATCTTTCTTTTCCTTAGCAAATTCTTCTTCAACCTCAACTACCTTGGGCTCCAAAGTCTTACCACTTCATAAAGCAACTACTTTGCAATGTTCCTTACCCAAATTCTTTTGATTTTCCATGACACACGGCAAGGCTCCTTACGGTTTATTACGAAGCTCAATAGCTAACAGACCTATTTGGTTTTCCAAATTTATTAGTGTTACTACTTAAATTTGGATTAAGGCATCATTCTTCGCCATGTACGCCTTCAAATTCTCTAAAATATTAGATGGTTCAGCTTGCAGTGGCTTTTGAATTTGTTAACTGAACCCTTGAGGTTGATTTGCTCTATGCTGCACGTAGCTGTTGTTCGGTCTATCTCTTTGGTTACTCCAAGAAAAGTTTGGATGATTACGCCATGAAGGATTATAAAAGTTGGACTGTGGTCCTTGTCCACTTCTATTTTATTTTTGATTTCCTACGTAATAAATAGTCTCGGGATTTGATGGAAAATTCTTGAAAGAATGATCATCCCCACAATATACACAGGAAACAACATCAAATTGACTCGATGGTTGAGCTGCAACATGATTAAAACTGTTAATAGTAAATTGTTTCAACATTGAAGAGATAGAAGATACTTGAGCTGAGAGTGAAGTGAGGGCATCTACTTCATGCACTCTAGCTACTCGTCTTCCTAAAGTTGCTTGATTAGTTGGCCACTGGTAATTGTTATTGGTTATTCCTCATTGATCTTGTAAGCCTCATTATAAGACTTCGACAAGAGAGCATCATTCGCAAAAGTATCTACCATTAACCTTGTGTGTGCGTTGAAATCATTATAAAGTGTCTCCAACTGGATGCAATATGGGATCCCATGGTGAGGGCATCAATGAAGTAACTCCTTGAATCTTTCTCATGCCTCGTATAGGGACTCATCATCCATCTGCCGAAAATTCATGATCTCATTCTGCAACTTAGCATTTTTGCTAGGTGGGAAATACTTTACCAGAAAGTGTTCAGCTAATTCTTGCCAAGTAGATATTGAATTGGGTGGCAAAGAATTAAGCCATGCTCGTGCTCGATCTTGCAACGAGTATAGAAACAACTTCAATCTCAATGCGTCTTTAGTTACATTTGCTATCTTAAAGGAATCGCTCACCTCCATGAATAGTAGAAGTTGAATATGTGGATCTTTTGTGGGCATTCCACTAAATTGGCCAATTGTCTTAAGCATCTGAAACATCACATGCTTTAATTCAAATGTGGTGACTAGATCTCTTTTCTCCTAATTCCTAGATTTAACTCATTAAAAAGTGGCACAACATATTACCTTAGAGTTTGATCCCTATCATCAGCAATAAGGATTGGATTACGAACGTTAGCAGCTCCATTACCTTAACATCGTTTTGAATTTCAAGGTGCATCTCTGCAACTTGTCTTTGGGCTAATCTTTCTCGTCTTCTTTATCGAAATGTCCACTCAATTTCAGGGTCTACAGGAAGTAGATCGATGATTTGATCTATGCTCATAAACACCTGAAAAAAAATCATAAAACATAAAAAAATTAATTAAATAAAGAATAAAAATAAATAAACCAAATTGCGAGAAATAATTTCACAAATAATGACTAAATTAACAGTCTCTGGCAACAGCGTAAAAAACTTGTAACCCGTAGGTTTGTGCAAGTATACACAATTGTTATCAAGTAATAAGTAAATATAAGAGTTATCGTCTCCGTAGGAACTGTATTTAAATCGATACTTGTAAAAATTACTACTTACAAATTGGTTAAGAAAAACACTATAATTTTGATTGATAGGTGTTAATTAAATTAATTAAATGCAAGTTAACATAAATGCAAATGAAATGCAATGCAAGGTAATAGTTTAGCAGCAATTTTCATGAATTAACAACAATAACATGAATAAGCTAGAATAACTACAACATTTGACTCAATTCATTTTTCATCATACTTAACAATGTTCAGAACATATTCCATGCCAACTCGATCATTCATTAACTGGGAATCTCATATAAGTTCAACCAAATCTTATACTTAAAAAAATACGCAGAAACCAATGTCATAATTTAACTCAGGATTCCTTAGAGTTTATGTGAAGAAACAGGGACGAATTAGGTTTGAAACAATTTAATCACATAAATCTAAAGTTATGCAAGGTAATAAGTTCTCTTAGTCTATTACGGACCTCTAATTTATTCTAATGCATTCAAACATATTTTAATGCATGAAATACATAATAATTTTAATTTGAAGCATGAACAACTGATGCACAAAACATCATAAGCATGAATCAAATGAACTTTATCAAATTAATGTAATTATTCTAGCTAAAAAAAAATTAAGTCATCATTGTCAATGGAAAAACATCTTAACAATATGCAAACATTTGGAATAAAAATAAGATTAAGGAAGAAGAAACTGTTGATGATTTCGACAGTTCTTTGAAGATCGATCGTGGTGGCTTCCTCCATTTCTTGTGATTGTAAAATGCTCCTCAATGTGGTCGGCCAAGAGTGGTTTTCCTCAAGGAAAAATGCTAGCTAAATGAGACGGGGAAATAGGAAGCCTTATGTGTGGAAGAAAGGGAAGAAAAGGTGAGAGGAATATGAATTGATAGATGAATGAGTGATGAGGGATGATGGAATGAGAAGTGAGGGTTGGTATTTATAGTAGTGGGATGGCATAGGAGTTTGCTAAAAATAGCTTGAAGATCCCTTGGTTCTCTGCTTTGCTTGGTCGGCCTTGAAGTATGGAAAGGGAGGTTGATGGTTGCTTGATTCATGCACGATTTCATGCATGAATCATGCAAGGGATTGGACGGTTTCTTGAGAATTACTTGGGAGCTAATTTATGATTCTTTCATAATATTAAGAATCTCTAAATTAATTTCTCCAAAGCTAATTTGGGCTACTCTTGATAGCTTTGCCGAATTTGGGTCATTCTCCCCCTTATTTGATGGTTTTGACAACCCAATTCAGAGTAGACTTCATTCTTTTCAGCAACTATCTTTCAAATTGGGTTGCATTAAATTTGCGAATCCAACTTAATGGGCTTGTCATCTACATAGAGTAAAAGTTAACTTGTGTGTGATATTAATTAGCTCCCATACTCACTAATTCAATGGTTCAACTGCGATAATTCAAGCACAGATATTAACATGTAGCATAAGATAGTTAAATTATGCAAAATTAATATATAAATTTATAAAATTACATACTTTACCAAATTTATGCCCATTGTTTCAATATGACAAAAACCACCCAATTAAATATCCAAATACTCGGAATTAATATAAATTCTAAGAAAAAAGTGATATAAACAACTATAAAAATCTATATAATTTAGAGTTTACAGGTACACACAGATGCATCAGATTATGCAATTGGTGGAGTACTAATGCAAGATGGTCATCTAGTTGCTTTCGAGAGTCAGAAACTTAATGAGACGAAGTGACAATATATGATCTAAGAGAAAGAAATGGTTGTTGTGGTGCATTGCTTGCGCACATAGAGACATGATTTGCTAGGGTCCAGGTTCGTGGTCTTTACCAATAATGTTACAAACAATTATTTTTTAACCCAGAAAAGTTGACTCCTAAATAGGTTCGTTGGCAAGTTTTCCTAGCAGAGTTTGATTTTAGCATGGAATATAAGTTGGGGAGTGCCAACACTGTGGCTGATACACTTAGACGAAAGATGGAGTTCTTGATAATCAGCTAGCTTGATAGTTCTCTATTGGAGCACATTCAAGAGGGATTGTCCCATAATCCCACAACCAAAAATTTGATCTAGCTTGCCAATTATGGGAAAACAATGAGATTTTTGCTTGAGGGAGATTTGCTATACACTCAGGGGAATCGCATTTATGTGCCTCAATATGGGAAATTGCATAAGAAAATCATTAAAGAGTGTCATGACTCGAGATGAACTGGCCATCCAGGTATACATCGTACTTTGGCCCTTTTGGAGGATTGTTACTATTAGTCTCACATGGGTGATGATGTGGAGACCTATGTGAGAACTTATCTAGTGTGCCAACAAGACAAGGTAGAGTTAAAGATTTCGGCTGGATTGCTACAACCATTGCCCATTCTAGAACGGCCATGGGAGAGTATCAATGGACTTTATTGTGTATTTTCCTAAAACTGATGGGTTTACAAGTATTTTATTGTGGTGAATAGGTTTTCAAAGTGTGGAACTTTTATTCTAGCAACCAAGAAGTTCCCTAGTAAGGAGGCAGCTCGTTTGTTCCTTAGACATGTGGTGAAATAATGAGGAGTGCCACAGTCTATCATTAGTGATCGATACAGGTGATTTACGGGTCAATTTTGGATGGAGCTTGTAACAACCCGTTTTTAATAGTGTCAAAAATAGTGGTTTCAAGACCACAATTCTGATAAGTGAATTATGATTTTAATATTTATTTAATGTCTACAAGATTATATTAAGGCCGTATTAAAATTTCGCTAAGAAAATTTTGATGTTTAAATGGTTAATTAGGTTAAAAGGATTAAATCATAAAAGCTGAAAAGTTGAGTTTTATTAGTTAAAGGACTCAAATGGCTACGAAAATGAAATTTGATGTACTTGAATGGTAAATATACCAATGAAAGAGTTCTTGGATGTTTATGGATAGGTTTTAATGAAATTTTAATCGTTTTAAAAGGTTAATTTGGTAATTTGGTAATTAAGTTAAAATGTTAAGTAATTAAAAGATGTAAAGATATCATCTTCTTGTTCTTTTTCTTCCCATAACCATTTCCACCATTACAGAAGAAAGTAAGGTTTGACCAAGCTCCTTTTGATGCATATAAGTGAAATCAAGCCCCATTTTTAATGATTTTTATGTTTTTGAGTCTGTTTTAGCTTAATCTAGCTAGCCCGGGGATTAATTTGTAAAATTTTTTAAGGTTGAGGGACTTGTCATGGATGTTTTTAAATGTGTTTTGATGTTAGTTGATAGATTATTAACTTTGGTTGTCAAATAAACATGTTTTGTTAAGTGATTTTTGGTGAAATTATAATTAGGGATTAAATTGTTAAAAGCATAAATCCATGGGGTTTGTTGTGAATTGGTTGTAATTATGGGTTGTTTCAAGGTCCTTGGTAGATATGGTTAATATGGATTTAAGTTATGAGTTTAAGGACTAAATTGTGAAAAGTTAAAATGTTAGGGGCAATTTTATAATTTTGCATAAATATGAATTATGGATTAAATTGAATACTAGAAGTACTTAATTGAATGAAATTATTTATTTAGATCAAGATAAACCATAATTGAACTTAAATCGAGGAAAAGCTAAAGCTTCGAATTAGTTTGACTATGCTACTACGACCTAGTTATTGAGGTAAGTTCGTATGAACTATAATCGTTTTAATGTTAGCTAAAATTGAATATTTGCTATGTTGTTTTAATATAAATGAATTTGAATATAATTGTATCAATGTTCTGATGAATTGATAGATAACGAGTCTCGGTTGAACCTTAAGGATTCTTACGATACAAATGACATGTCATTAGAGATTTCATGTTTTGGGTGCTGGTCTTGAATGTCCTACCGATGGCTAAGGTCCTGCATTTGTTGTAGATTCTCTACAGCTCATGTGAGCTACATCATGTAGCTAACATTTCAACTCACAACTCGGGTGAACAAGCCCATTTCAAAGCTTGTGTGAGCATTGATGTAAAGAAAAGGTTACGGTTATATGGAAAGACACACTATGTGTGAGCATTCTCGAGCAATCGATGTAATTCTAGATGGTTCAACAGCTAAGAAACGAAAATAAAATGGTAAGTATGCAAATGGAATGAATCATGATCTTATGAAAATATTGATGAGTTAAATGATGTGTTTATACATGGAAATCTACTTATCTTATGGTTGAATTCATTTGTATCATGGACAAGTGTACTAACTTGTGAGTTTGATGATGTTGTTTAGGCTTATATTAAGCTTATGGTAATGGTAATGATGTTATGCTTAATATATGAATTGTGTTAATGAAATGGTAAGTTATGTTTAAGTTTATATGAGCTTAGTAAGAACTCATTGCTTATGTAGTTACTTTCCTTTGTTTTAAAGATATTCAGAAGCTCGACTGGTTGGAAGTCCGTCAGAGACCTATCACACTATCCAGCAACCATTTCGGTTATTTTTGAGTATTTTGGCCAAGTTTAATAATGACATGTATATGATCTTTTGTAATGGTAGCTTATGAATGTATTAATTGTGATTTGGTATGTTTTTGCTTTGAAGTTTATGTTTGGTTTGATGAACCTTAACACCTCACCAAGTTATGTCATTTTGGTCACTTTTAAGTGCTTGTATATAAAGTCTTCTTTGGTATCTTTGTGATGGCTTGTAAATGGTCAATTGTGGCATCATGTGGTAGACAATTGAGCTAGGTTTTTATGCTTGGAATATGGCAACATTGACTTATTTTGGCAAATGATGTTTTGGTATAATTGTGGTGCGTTTGAATGGCACATTGGTTAGATTGAATAAGTGTGTTTTAAATGGCATGTTTATGTGTGTTTGAGTGATGTTCAAATCCCTTGAATGTGTGCTCAAATGGTATCAATGTTTAGGTATGAATTGGACTTGAAATGGCTTGATTTTAGGTAAATTTTTGGGATCACACAGCTTGGGATATGGGCTGTCACACGGTCGTGTAACACACACGTCCTGGCAACAAGGCCGTGTGTCATTTGGAATTTCTTAGTGTATTTGTCAGTAAGTTACACGGCCTAGCACATAGCCTGACACACGGTCGTGTGTGGCAACTCAGAGAGTTACACGACCTACGACATGACCGTCGGACCTTATTTAGTGAGTTACACGGGTGAGGACATAGTCGTATGTCCCTTTGTTTGAATATTACATGGCTCGGGCTATCTCACACGGTCGTGTGACTCTAACTTTTCTAAGTTATTTTTAGGGCCTCGATGGCTCGACTAGTGATAAAACACATATGATTGATTGATTTATAATAAGTTATTTAATGTTATGATGTTAAAATTTTTCTGATTGTACAGTAATGCTCCGTAACCTTAATTTGGCGACGGGGACGGGTTAGGGGTATTACAGAGTTGTTTAAGCTGATGGGTTTAGACTTAAATTTTTCCACTAGTATGTATCCGCAAACCGATGCACAAACCGAATGAGTGAATGCATTGTTGGAGACATACCTTCAGCATTATGTGAGTGCCACTCAAAAGGACCTGCCAAAGTTGTTGGATGTGGGTCAATTTTCTTACAATTTGCATAGAAGTGGGGCCACAAATCTTTGGTATTGTCTTTCAGCAATGTGAGCATCCTTTGATTGGCGTTTGGTGTAGACATTTTCTAAAGGAAAGGACCATTTAGTTGGGAAATCGAAACCAGAATTGATTTTACTTACAACCCTCATATACTTATCCTTTCTTAGATAAAGATTTGAGATCTTGTTCTTAATGAGGAGTTCATAATCTAGTCGTACACTAAAATGAGCACTACCAACAGAAGTTCCAGATCCATGTATCTTAAATTGATAAAATTTTTAGGAAACACCCAACAGTGGATGCTCACGACGAATATAACATTTGATGTAAAACGCCACCAATGTCCACCAAGATAGGGCTAATAACTGTCCCGATGAATTGTCATAACTGTTAAGTACGACATAGAGGAAAGGGTTGAAAGGTATATGGAATCCAGCCTCCAACAGTATGAGTGGTAAGATGAAACCCATAGAACTGTCACTGGGACGACATCGTTTAGGAAGCTAAAAGTCATAAGAAAAGTTTGGTTTTTGGAAACCGCAGACTCTTAAGTACCGATTCATTTCTTCTCGGGTGGTGCTGCTATCGCAAATCTCAATTTCCACACACAGTGAAATTTCACGAGTGATGAATCGAATGGTTTGGTCAGGACCCCTCCCTCTAATGGTAGTTTTCCTCATTATAAGAAGAAAAAGCTAAAAAGTCGAAAGGAGAAAGAAGAAAAGAGTTACCTTAGAGAAAAATCGAAAACAGAAGATGAAGAATGGAGAAAGGTTCAGCGGAGTAAGTTTATGGTTTTGGTCAATTTTGCAAAAGTAATCGATGAAATAATTGGAAAACTATTTTATAGAAACAAACTTGAACAAGAAGTTTATTTCAAGGAAACTGTTCAAATTCTCCAATGTAATTTTGAAATCTGTAAAAAGGGGGTAAGTTGTACCGTTCAAATTTTCGCGGAAGTTATTAAGTTGTGGAAGTATCCAACCCACGGTACGCGTGTGGCGTGATGAACAGTTATCAGGTATACGATTGTAATCTCTCAAGTTAGAAATTTTGAGGATGAATTTTTGTTAAGGGAATGAGAGTTGTAGCACCCAATTTTTGAGGGTCTTGAGTTAGGAGGGTAACCCGAAAGTAGTTTGAGGAACGAAGTCCTATCCGTCCAATTTATGCTTTCAGCGTATAGGTGGGGCATATAGTTGACGTTAGAGTATTTTGCAAGGATTGTTCTTTGAATGTATTGAGTTGTAAAAAAAAAGAGACCGGTAAGAATAATGAGGATTTCTAGGTGAATTGGGTTATCACCGAAGGTATTGTACGCCTAGTTTATTGGTTTATCAAGTTAGTTACGTACTAACGTGGTAGTTAGGATAGAAAGAAGGGTTGGACTAGAAATATAAAATATTGGATTTCCAATTACAAATGTAAACCATTTATTTTATAAAGGCAATCTTGAAAGTTTAAGACACATGTCAAGTTACAATAAGTGCTTAGGTTTTTTATATAGATATTCAGGTTAGAAAAAGAGGAGTTTTTCTTCTTCCTTCCTTAAGAAGTATTGTTACCTGAATCTCAAAGAACCTACAATATTTCTCCCTCATTTAAGCTGGAGTTGTAAATCTAGATATTCACCTGTGATTACTCAATGTCAAGGTAAGATTTATGACTCAGTCTATTATATTGTGAAAAAGTAAGTCTGTTGGATCTGGCAAATCAATAAGATGAAGATCTAAGGCCTTACTTGGGGATTTCCAATGTTAAAAATGATGGAAAAGAGGTATATGAATAGATATTGATGGGTTTCCATGTTTTATAGCAGTAGTTGTTGCTAATTTGCACGATGGAAGTCTGGATATGAAATTTTAAGCTGCAATAGGTGAGAATTAGGTAAGTCTCTTAACTAACTCTTGGATGTGTATAAATGTGACTGCCTAGACTAACAATACATTTGATAGGACCCAAGTAGAATAGACCATAGACCCGTTTATGGATTTATTCACTTGTGCATTCATACTGTGACATACCTTAATCCTAAGTGGGATGATGGGCTATGCATGCATGACTCATATACTTTGATGTAAATGAAAGCTTGAGTTCAAATAGATAAGAAATTGAAAGTTGTTACGTTGGGTATATAATTTTTGTTGCATGTAGCACCATTCCACAATAATGGAATTCATAACCCAACTAAAAGGTAAATAATATTGTCCCATAGACATTACCTGATAGATAAAAAGTAAACGTGGTTACGGGTCAATTGTCTTTGTCATAAATGATTTGATTTCTAGTTTATAGCAATTGACTTTTCATGAAGGAATATGTAATGGTTACCATGAGATAAAATAAAATCATATTAAGAGAAAGAATTTATCCCAAATAAATTAAGGATGTCCTATGAGGATAACCACTTATGCCAAGTAGCTTTTGTAATGGTATATAATAAGAGAGAGCTCAGTAACAATACTTTAATGGAATGACGTCATGACTAAATAAGTTTATAATTAATAAACAAAAAGACGAAACTTAATTATAAATTATTTCAGCTCTAATTATATATATTCAATTGGTCCTTTCGCTAGCTTATTGAAACAAAAAATGAATTGCATGTAGAATCAAATGAATGGAAATGTGAAATAAGAAAAATAGTTTGTATTCACAGTAAATGTATTTTCTCACTAAGTACAGAAATGACTTAAGAATTAATTTAATATTTTTTTTGAATTGTTATTTAATTAATCATAATTAAATAATTGAAGTTTGAAAATAGAATTAAACTAATTAGTCATTATAAATATATTAAATAAAGAATTAAATATATTTCCTCAAAGATTCTATTAT
>CM025142.1:23739465-23757871 GCA_013467495.1 Gossypium gossypioides | reverse complement strand
TAACTTGAAATTTAACCATTTTAACTTAAACCCATGATAACCAATTCTTCCCTAAGCTTAAATAATCTAAAATTTTCAATTATTTCATACAATATATATGAAAATTTTCAATTAAGCAATTTAATCTTTAATTAAGAAATTTAATCCCTAAACCTTACATTCATCAAAATCCATTTAACAAATCATGGTCATTTAACAATAAAAATTAATAAAATATCAATTAACATCACAACAACATCAATTTAATTCATGGCATATCCCTCAACCTTGAATATTTTTGCAATTTAACCCCCAGGCTAAGTAGTTTAAACTAAAACGAGCTCAAAAACATAAAAAATACTAAAAACGAGGCTTGAATACAAACCATGCAAGTGAATTAAAAAAAAAACTGAGGCTTTTCTTACCCCTTCAATGGTGTTTTCAGTTGAACAAGCAAAAAAGAAAGAAGATGATAGCTTTTGTTTTATTTATTTCATGCTTATTTAATTATTTACTTTTTTGCCCTTATGTTATAACTTAAATACTAGCATAAACATGTCCATAATTGTCCTCTATCAACATATATGGTATAATTACCATCTAAGTTCATTATCTTTCCTTTCCATAGCCAAATAACCCATTAAACTAATAGAATTCAACTTTTGCTTCTATTACGATTTAGTGATTTTTACCAAATTAACTATTTAAACTTCAAAATTTCTTAACGAAAATTTAATACAACTCTAATATAGCCCCATATACCTTAAATAAATATTCAAATGTTTACTCCCTCGTTAGAATCATGGTCTCGAATCACTATTTCGACACCACTAAAAATGGGCTATTACAGTCACGATATCCCTTAACAGTGTCGCGACGTTGAGAGAAGTTTTCCTGTTCAGAATGTTGTCTATTGGCGTTACATTCAGTATGGGTGTCACGGCATGCAGGCCGTATTCCATTATGTTCTGGTTGTGTTGTGGAATCAACAATTTGGTCACTTTCTTCGTTATCGCCCTTTTCGTTTATCAATATCCCATTGTTTCCTCCTGAATCCCATAGTGTGTTGCATTGCCGAAATTGTTTATTGACTGCCGTATTTGTCGTTTGCCGAAAATGATATTTTATTCTTTTGCCATTCACAAGAAAAACCTGCCTTCCTGTCACGATCAACTCTATTGCCCCATGAGTTGTCACCTGGTATATAGTGTACGGGCTTGCCTCATATTGGTTTAAGCTTGCCAGGAAATAATTTTAATCTTGAGTTGAATAGCAGAACTTTCTGTCTAGGTAGAAATTCGTATTTTTGAATCTGTGTCATGTCAAAGTCAATGGTACAGAACTCAAGAATAGTAAGCATCAAATGGTTTCAAGCATGAAAATAGTTTTGCACATCATATTGTCCATTTTTCTCCCCCGTAGTGACCATTTCCCACTCACCGCCTTATTTCTCCTTCTCAGGTATAGTAACTATGACTAGCTCACGAGTTTTTGTGCACTTAATGAATGAGTTCTTTTATGTTTGTGACTTTGTCACTTTTCTTTCTTTTTCACAGCACCTCACTCATAAATGCTTTTTATTTTTCATGTACTTTTTCTACTCGTTTAATTTTCTTTTCGAATTTTTCTTTTTGCACTTTTAAGCTAACCTATAATCACTATAATACATTGATATTTCCTATCACTCTATTTTTACAAAAACCACCATAATGTATCTACTTAACCCTCAATATGTATGGCTAGACGTCTATAATCATGCAGTTCAAGACCGAATAAAAGGGTAAGCATAAATTATCATTTTTAGCTCAGGTTTTGTATAGAGATTCATCAAGAAGTGTTTTCTGGCTCAAAATAGGTACTAAGGATGAACGCTTTTTCACTCTGAGTGTAAACCAAACAATGCCTTAGGTCATCCCTAGGTATCTCAATATTCACAAATTTAGTCAATCAATCGGTAACAAATTCAACAATCTATCATTCATACTAGCATGCTCGTTTCCTTGTATTCTCTATATCATTCGGTGCATTTAACTGGTTAATGCCTATTTATAGTTTACTATGTAGAACCTAATAGTCTAATAAACAAAAATTTAAAATCACCTATAAACATGCCAAATTTATCGTAAATACAATCAACCTATGTACATGCTCCTAACCAGTCACTTGTATTTCTACAAGCTTTAAGTACACAATCGACATGAAAAATCAAAGAAAAGCGTAAAAATTTTAAAAAAAAATCTATGTTACCCCCACACTTTAGATAACACATTGTCCTCAATGTGTAGCCCTGAAAAGATAAGAAAAAAAGTTACTTGATTGGTCGTGATAGTTTCCTAGGCAATTGGTGGGTGCTTCTTTCTTTGGTCGTTAAAAGCTCAAAATCATTATGCCTTTTTCATGTGGCGTTCTTACATAGAAAATTTAAACGAAACACAAAAAAACTACTAGTATATTATTACTCCTACTTCTAACAATGTAAATAAATTAAAAATCATCCCAATTTTAATACAATATTTAAAAACAAAAATTAGTGGTTCAGTCATCCTCCTCAAAATCCTTCTCGTAATCTTCTTCCCCTTCCTAAGCTCCTTCTTCCTTTCCTCTCTCTTGCTCATCTTCTTCCTGCTCTGGATGTGTCGACCAAACATATCCGGCGTGTAATTAGGTGCCCTAATATTGTTCTGTTGTGCAAACTCCTAAACAATTGGGCCTAACTTCTACATCTAGTGTATCGTCCAATCCAGCCTTGGATGACTGTTTTTGCCAAGTTCTTGTCGAGTGGTCAATTTAACTTTCCTTTGAAACAAAGCTGGAGCAGCTATCGTCTCTTGTTGGTGTTTGTTCCACTCTATTATCTGTTTTGCCCGAAGCTCAATTTACTGTGTATACAAGGTGTCACCAATTATGCTTCAGGACGACTTCATTGATTGCTCCGTGGATGCATTGGATCGCCTGCTCTTTTACATCACGCCGTCTGATGCGATCTCGGCCAAGGACTCAACCAAAATCGCTTGTGACCCAATTGAGCTGCCAACGGGACCAATCACTCGTGCTTGAGCCAAGAGATTCAAGGAAGCTATCTCAGGTCTTGTTGATCAAGTTTAGGGAGAACCTGTAGCAAGATTCATTGATCAAGCTTGGGAATGCCTTCCATGCAACATGCTTCAAGCTACTTTTAATTTTAGCTATCTTAATTCGACTGCTGGAATAAGGACTTAATTTTATTTTAGTTAATTTAGTTGTTTAAGTTAAACATCATTAATAGTTCAGACATCATTAATTTTTGTCTTTCATTAAGTATTAGTTTGGACAACATTAATATATGTTTTACATTTGGTCTTAAGTCAGACATTATAATTGTGTGTCTAAGTTTAATATAAATTAAGTTATGTTTTCAGTTTGTCTTAATATTGCATTTAATCGAGTATTCAATTTGTCTTTCAGGTTGTTCACATTGGCAGCTGGACATGCATGTATAGTTTTAGATACATTGGACCGAATTTATGAAGGAACATGCACCAGGACGTTCATGTATAAGGGAGCTGCTGGGTATAGTCTTCCAAGTGACTATTCGTGAAAAGTTATGGCATCAATTAAGCCATAGTTGACTGATCAGCCAGCTGCTTTGTTCACACCAAAGGGACCGTCTAAATCCTGATGTTCACACTAAAGGGACTGTCCAAGACTTGATGTTCACACCAAGGACTTTTTAGGTGCCCAAGAAGCACTTAAAAGCTGCATGCACATTCGGTGAACCAAGAGGCATTTATTCATGTTCATAGCTATTCTTGACCGATCAAGCTCCTTGCCTATTCGCCTAAATCAATAGTCTTCAAGGAATTAATCAGCTAAATCAATAGACTTCCAGATCCATTTATTCTGATTGTATCTTGCCTATTCGACTGGCCACTTCATAGCCTATAAATATTCGACTTGTAACTTGTAGAAAGAACATTTGGATCCTTTTATGAATTTTAATCTAATTATGAGTTGTTCAACTCTCATTGTTCTTTTGTGACTCAAATTGTCTTATCTAGCTAAGTCTAGTGGCGTCAATCTGTTTCATTTGTGAACTTATCACTTTGATAAGTGTGGCGTTCATCTATACCTTTTGGTTCTCATCTTTAATAGATAGTGGGTCATGGTTCAATCTATCCACCATTTCCACCTTAAGAGGTCATCTAAGAATTGGGTCGATATTCTTTAATATTGGTTCGTTCTTCAGTTGTTGAGATCATCTCAATTCATCCATCAACCATAACAACTATCCACTTTTTTTCTTAAGCCTATTTTTCTTTGAAATCGGCCTTTTTGTTAAATGAAACCCTTACTACTTAATTTTACGACCGAGAACACAAGCGACTCGAATCAACCAATAAATACGAGATCGCATCATTTGGTATCAGAGCTAGTTAAAATTAAGTACTATCGTTTATCACTCCCGGGTTCAAGTTTAAAAAAAGTTTAATAAAAAAATATTCGAGTTTAAAAAAAACAAGTTTGTTGCAAATACAAATTTGGAATTACAAAATGGGAGTTTCGGATTTGCAAGTTAAAAAAAAGAAAAGAAAGAAGCTAGCTTGAGAGTGTTATTTCTCGATTTTAATTTTTTTTCTTTAACCAAAATGTTTTCAGCCACACTTCCATTAATCTTGTTTTCTTTCAAGCCTACCCTATTACCCAACTTCAAATCCTACCTTTACATAAATTTTGAAGCCTACTCCACAAGGATTTTTTGTTAAGCCTAAGGTAGTCACCAAAGAACTTGGAGATGAACATGAGTGGTAAAAAGAAAGAGAGGTGAGATTATCAAAGTGATAAAAGCCAAACATGAGTAAAGTACACAAATTTATTTCTTTTTGAGGGAATTGATGAGATTTGTGTTGAGGATAAAACATTATGTCACGTAGTCCTGAAAGGAATGCCGCCAGTGGTGGTGTGTCAAACGTTGCCGGTGGTGGTGGTTTGCGCACCGTGAGGAATGTCGCTGGTGGTGGTGGTGGTGTGCCCGACTTGGCATACCAAGCTCTGATTCGAGAAATAGACCGGTTGTTACAATGACGATTAGAGCCGATGCAAGAGCAATTGGACCAACTTGAGGAAAGAACCCAACAAGAATGAACTCTTCTAAACCTAAGGAGAGAGCGAGGCCGACCTTGGCAAAACCAAGACGATCTCTATGAGCCTAGTGAAGTGGAGAGCGATCAAGCCTCCAATCAAAGTGAGAGATGGCAAGGCCAAAGGAACTGAGGGCCAAGGGAGCGAGACTGAGTGGATGACGACTTCAAAAACATTAAGATGGAAATTCCACCATTCCAAGGGAAAACTGACCCCGAGGCGTACTTGGAGTGGGAGAAGAAAATCAAACTTGTGTTTGAATATCATAACTATTCGGAAGGTAAAAAGTTTAAGCTTGCCACTATAGATTTTTCTGATTATGCCATCATCTAGTGGGATTAGCTTACCATGTGCCGGAGACAAAGTGGTGAATGACCGGCGTCAACTTGGGCCGAAATGAATGCCATCATGAGGAAAAGGTTCATTTAATCCCATTACCACAGCGAGTAGTACCAAAAATTGCAAAACCTTAACCAAGGGAACCAGAGCGTAGAAGATTACTATAAAGAAATGGAAGTAGCCATGATCTGAGCTGATGTCGAGAAGGGCCGAGAGGCTACCATGGCAAGATTCCTTGCTGGTTTAAATCGAGACATTGCCAATATAGTGGAGTTGCAACATTATGTTGAGATCATTGACATGGTGCACATGGCGATTAAAGTGGAAAAGAAACTAAAATGAAAAGGTGCCACCCAATCTTATTCTAACTCTACTTCTGCCTCGAAGTGGGGACAAGGTGCCAACAAGAAGGAAGCCTCCTTTCGAAATAAGGAGACCGTTGGAGCCACCAAGGCTAACAAGTCTAGTGGAGACTCCAGCAAAGGTAAAAATGAGGCTGTACCAAATCAGACCCGAGACATCAAGTGCTTTAGATGCTTTGGAAGGGGTCATATTGCTAGCCAATATCCCAATCGAAGCGTGATGATTATAAGGGACGATGGGGAGATCGAGCCTGAACTAGAACAAGAAGAAGAGCCCGATGCATCTACTGATGAAGAGGAACTAGAACAAGAAGAAGAGCTGGATACATCTACTGATGAAGAGGAAGACTTGGAGTATGCTATAGAAGGAGAAGCACTAGTCAACAAGCGGAGTTTGAGCCTCCAAAGCACGAAAAATGAGCAGCAGCGTGAAAACATTTTCCATACACCATGCCATGTCCAAGGCAAGGTTTGTAGCGTAATAATCGATGGAGGTAGCTACACAAACGTTTCTAGCAACATGATGATGGAAAAACTTGGCCTAACAACCACCAAGCATCCGCATCCTTACAAGTTGCAATGGCTCAACGATGGAGGAGAACCTAAAGTTACCAAGCAAGTTGTTGTTTCCTTCTCTATTGGCAAATATAGTGATGAAGTGGTGTGTGATGTGGTGCCAATGCACACTGGCCATTTGCTGTTGGGTAGACCGCAACAATTCGACCGACAAGAAATCCATGATGGTTACACCAATAGATATATGTTCAAACATCTAGGAAAGAACGTAACTCTAGCGCCACTTAATCCAAAGCAAGTGTACGAAGATCAACTTAAATTGAAAACTTCCATTGAAAAATTGAGAGCAAATGATCAAGAGAAAAAAAGTAAGATAGAAAAAGAAAGAAAATCAGAAAAAAAGAAAGGAAAGAAAGAAGTAAAAATGAGTGAGAAAAACAAAGAGTGTGAGATGTAAACACGAGAAGAAAAGAAAAGAAAAAGAGAGAGTGATTCTGGAAGATGGAATTTCTATGCAAAATAGAGAGAGATTCAAAAATCCTTGTTGCTGAAATAGCCCATGTTTGTACTCATGTACAAAGAAAGTTTGATGGGAACTAACAATTTAATTGACACCCTGCTTTCTTTTATTGTGACTTTGTTGTAGGAATTTGAAGATGTGTTTTCAGAGGACATTCCGAGTGGTCTACCACCTATTCAAGGAATCGAGCATCAAATCAATTTTGTACTCGAAGCCGTGATTTTAAATCGACCAGCCTATCGAAGTAACCCTGAAGAAACCAAGGAGCTTCAAAGGCAAGTGACTGAATTGCTAGAAAAAGGGTACGTTCGAGAGAGTCTAAGTCCGTGTACTATGCCAGTACTTTTGGTGCCTAAAAAAGATAGCTCTTGACGCATGTGTGTGGACTGCCGAGCCAACAACAAGATCACCATCAAATATAGGCATCAGATTCCACGTCTAGATGATATGTTGGATGAGCTAAGTGGAGCTCAACTTTTCTCCAAGATAGACCTCAAGAGTGGCTATCACCATATCCAAATGAGGGAAGCAGATGAATGGAAAACCGCATTCAAAACCAAACATGGTTTGTACGAGTGGTTGGTTTTGCCTTCCGGCCTAACTAACGCACCAAGTACCTTCATGCGTTTAATGAACCATATCCTTTAATATTTTATTGGTAAATTCTGTGTGGTTTATTTTAATGATATTTTGGTTTATAGTAAGTCTTTGGAAGATTATGTACATCACTTGAAATCTGTTTCGGAAGTGCTGCGAAAGGAAACTTTGTTAATATTAAAAAGTGTTCATTTTGTACTAACAAAGTTTTCTTTCTAGGATTCGTGGTTAGCTCTGAAGGTTTTGAAGTCGACCAAGTAAAGGTAAAGGCAATTTGAGAATGGCCACGACCTACAAGCATTAGCCAAGTAAGAAGTTTCCATGGCTTAGCTAGTTTCTATAGAAGGCTTGTTTCTAATTTTAGGTACTTGGTTGCTCCTTTAACTGGGATTATTAAGAAAAACTTTAATTTTCAATGGGGTGAGGAACAAGAGAAAGCCTTCATGTTGATTATAGATTATTTGACGAATGCTCCTTTATTATCTTTACCTAATTTTAACAAAACTTTCGAGATTGAATGTGATATATCAAGAATAGGAATTGGAGCTGTGTTAACTCAAAATGGGTGTCCCATAGCATGTTTTAGTGAGAAACTTAATGGAGCCACCCTCAACTATCTAACGTAAGACAAGGACATGTATGCGCTGATTCAGGCGTTGGAAACATGGCAACACTACCTGTGGCCCAAGGAGTTTTTTACTCACACCGATCACGAAGCTTTAAAACACCTTAAAGGGCAAAACAAATTGAATAAGAGGCATGCCAAGTGGGTAGAGTTTCTTGAATCATTTCCCTATGTGATCAAGTACAAGAAAGGTAAGGAGAATATTGTAGCTGATGCATTATCGAGAAAGTACGTACTTCTTAATAATTTAGACTCTAAATTGCTTAGATTTGCATATCTAAAAGAATTGTATGAAATTGATGTTGATTTTGGTGAAGTGTATAAAGCTTGCGAAAAGGGAGCTTTTGAGAAATTTTATAGGCACGATGGATATCTATTTCGTGAAGGCAATTTATGCATACCTCAAGCATCCATTCGGGAAATACTAGTGAATGAGGCACATAGTGGAGGCCTTATAGGTCAATTTGGAGTGACCAAGACCTTGGCCATGCTCCATGAGCATTTCTCTTGGCCAATAATGAAACGCGATTGGGAAAGAGTATGCGAATGATGAATTGCTTGCAGGAAGGCCAAATCACGCATCAAGCCCCATGGATTGTACAAACCCGTACCTATTCCTGAAGAACCTTGGGTTGACATATATGGATTTTGTATTAGGACTCCCTAGAACTAAAAGTGGGAAGTATTCAATCTGTGTAGTTGTTGATCATTTCTCAAAAATGGCTCATTTTATTGCTTGCCATAAAACTGATGATGCTTTGAATGCAACAAATTTTTTTTTCAGGGAAGTAGTACGACTTCATGGCATTCCAAGAACCATTATGTCGGATCGAGTTACTAAGTTTCTTTGCCATTTTTGGGGAACTTTGTGGGGAAGACTTGGCATTAAGCTACTGTTTTCTACAACGTGCCACCCACAAATGGATGGTCAAATCAAAGTGGTGGATCGAGTTCTATCAACCTTGTTAAGAGCGATCATTAGGAAGAATCTAAAGACATGGAAGGAATGTTTGCCACACATTGAATTTTTTTATAACCGATCTGTTCATTCAGCCACCAAGCATTCTCCATTTCAAGTTGTGTATGGGTTTAATCCTTTAACCCCTATTGATTTAATTCCCTTATCTACTAATCAGCTTGTTCATGTAGATGAAAAATGGAAGGTTAAGAACGTGAAACAACCACATCAAAAGGTGAGGAAAAATATAGAAAAAAAAGAACCGAGAAATATGCGCACAAAGCAAACAAAGGTTGCAAACGAGTAGTCTTTGAACCTAGAGATTGGGTCTGGATTCATATGCGAAAGGAAAGGTTTCCAGCACAAAGGAGGTCTAAGTTGCTACCTAGAGGCGATGATCCTCTCAAGTGCTGGAGCGGATCAATGACAACTCGTACAAGCTGGACCTTCCAGGTGAGTATAATGTGAGTGCTAGCTTTAGTGTGTCTAACCTTTCTCCATATGATGTAGTTGGTGATTTGGGGACAAATCGCCTTGAAGAGGGAGGGGATGATGCGATCTCGACCAATGACTCAACCCAAACCGCTTGTGACCCAATTGAGCTGCCAACGGGACCAATCACTTGTGGCCGAGCCAAGGGATTCAAGGAAGCTATCTCGGGTCTTGTTGACAAATTTTAGGGAGAAGTTGTTGTAGGATTCATTGATCGAGCTTGGGAATGCCCTCCATGCGTCCCATGCAACCTGCTTCAAGCTACTTTTAGTTTTAGCTAGCTTAACTCGACTGTTGGAATAAGGACTTAATTTTATTTTAGTTAATTTAGTTGCTTAAGTTAAACATCATTAATAGTTCAGACATCATTAATTTTTGTCTTTCATTAAGTATTAGTTTGGACAACATTAATATATGTTTTACATTCAGTCTTAAGTTAGACATTATAATTGTGTGTCTAAGTTTAATATAAATTAAGTTATGTTTTTAGTTTGTCTTAATATTGCATTTAATCGAGTATTCAATTTATCTTTCAGGTTGTTCACATTGGCGGCTGGACATGCATGTATAGTTTCAGATACATTGGACCGAATTTATGACGGAACATGCACCAGGACGTTCATGTATAAGGAAGCTGCTGGGTACAGTCTTCCAAGTGACTATTCGTGAAAAGTTATGGCATCAATTAAGCCACAGTTGACTGATTAGCCAACTACTTTGTTCACACTAAAGGGACCGTCTAAATCCTGATGTTCATACTAAAGGGACTGTCCAAGTCTTGATGTTCACACCAAGGACTTTTCAGGTGCCCAAGAAGCACTTAAAAGCTTCATGCACATTCGGTGAACTAAGGAGGCATTTATTCATGTTCATAACTATTCTTGACCGATCAAGCTCCTTGCTTTTTTAGCTCAACTTCTAAGTCCACTGAATTGACTACTTGGGAATTTTAATTGACAAAGCTAATGGCAACTCTCATATCTAGAAGTCTTCAAGGAATTAATCAGCTAAATCAATAGACTTCCAGCTCCATTTATTCTGATTGTATCTTGCATATTCTGCTGGCCACTTCACAGCCTATAAATATTTGACTTGTAACTTGTAGAAAGAACTTTTGGATCCTTTTATGAATTTTAATCTAATTGTGAGTTGTTCAACTCTCATTGTTCTTTTGTGACTCAAATTGACTTTATCTAGCTAAGTCTAGTGGTGTCAATCTGTTTCATTTGTGAACTTATCACTTTTATAAGTGTGGCGTTCATCTATACCATTTGGTTCCTATCTCTAATAGATAGTGGGTCACGGTTCAATCTATCCACCATTTCCACCTTAAGAGATCATCTAAGAATTGGGTCGATATTCTTTAATATTGGTTGGTTCTTTAGCTATTAAGATTATCTCAATTTATCCATTAACCATAACAACTATCCACTTTTTTTTTTCTTAAGCCTATTTTTCTTTGAAATCAGCCTTTTTGTTAAACGAAACCCTTACTACTTAATTTTACGACTGGGAACACAAGCGACTCGAATCAACCAACGAATACGAGATCCCATCACTTTCACTAAGTGATAAAAGAAGATCCCTACTTTCTGGCTGCTAATGCATCGCTTCTTATTTTGATATATCCATCTTCCGATGCATATTTGTTTTTTTTTGCAAAACAATGTAAAGCAAAACCGCTCGTAAGTTATTGACTTTAGACACATTTAAAACATGGGCTACTCGAGTGCACAAAAATTGAATCCACATTTTTACTTTGGGAAACATTATTATTTGATTAAAGGAGGTCAAGATATTAGTGCCTGGGCGACATGTCCATTCACCCCTCTCTTCTGTTAGCAAATTTATAATGTTATTCATGTTTTTATCTTGAAAATATTCTAAATCAGTTTCTTCTAAATAATATTTTTCATAAAATAGAGCATTATAAAATTCACAAATAACCCGAGGAGTATTTGTACTTCCTCCCCTTGCACTGGTACTGTTTCCCATGTATGTCCTTCGATTTTCTTAGACTCTTGGTCCCACAAAGATGCATAGAATTCTTGAACTATAGGGAGCACAACAGAGTCCTCTGAGATTGTACAAAAATGTTCTCATATATGATATCTAACCAAAGGCCATATCTCCTAACAAAGAACCATCGACAGTTCAAATCGCCTCTCTTGAATAAACGTTTTTCCCTGAAGTTCTACAAAAAAAAAATTCAACGTTTAGAATTGGAAAATTAAAGGGATTTGAAGCCGTCGATGATTCTGGTTCATTAGTTCTTTTAACCTTTCTTGGAGGCATATTCAATAATATTTTTTGCTATAAACTAATGAAACATCAATCAATAATCTTAATAAAATAGTAAAAATGGGAAAAAGAACGCTTAACCTCGACTTCCTTGAAACTCTTATTGTTTCTGTTCGTGTGTTTGATGATCCTGGACCCAAACAAAGCTTGAGGAATGACAATGGAGTTTTATGAATTTAGGGTTTGGGTGAAAAAGGGTTTAAAGATGGAGAGTGCTTGAAAGGGTTTAATGTTTAAGAAAGGGTTAGAGTTTGGGTTGTAGGGTGTTTAAGTTAAAAATTAGAGGTTTTTAGGTTTAAAAATCGGGTAAAATAAGGGTTATGCATCCGTGTTGCACAAATGGGTCGGGTCAACCCTATTGAAAATTACAGCGATGTCACGACATAGGGGTTTCCTGTCACGACATTGGGGTTTGATGTCGTGACACACTCTGAAATTTCGAAATTTTGGGTATACTGTCTTTGGTTTTGCAACACACGGTGTTCATGTCGTGACATCAAGTTGGTTTCTTCAATTCCTTCAATTTTGGGCTTGTCGTTGTGTCACAAGGTTGCCGTGTTGCGACACCGACTATATTTTGGGCCAAATTTCCAATTCTCAGAGGGTCACGATTCCTATAAAACATCAATTAGATACAAATTTGAGTATACACTAAACAGTTAGTTAAATATACAATAATTTACATAAAATTATAGGTTAATTGAAATTGTCAAGTTTTATTGTCGGATTCATCCGACAGTTCAAAAAATACTTTTTCGCTCCTGTTTCTTTTAGTATTAGTCCAACGTCTGTCATGCCACTCCACCTTCTTTCGTTTATCCCTTTCCTTGAACCTGTTATTTCAACTTGTACTGATTACAGAAAGTACGTCCCTTGATTCAGGGTAGTTAGGGTTAAGGATAGATATTTCATTACACTGTTCCCTTAACTTCCTCCTATTTTCCCTACTCTATTGGTGACCACATTTAAAATTTCTATTTGGCCATTGATCTTCATGGTTAATTCATTTTTCTCCAAATGAATGGTAGACCTTGACGTAGATAGAAAAGGGTTGCCTAACAAAGTCTAAGACTACCAAGTTTGCCGGAATGATAAAACTGTGCACTTTGACTAACACATCTTTTAATACTCTTTTTGGATGCACTGAAGATCTGTCGGCCAATTATAGTGTAATTTGTTTGTTCTTGAGGTCCCCTAACCTGAGTTTTTCATATATAGATAGAGACATTAAATTGATACTATCTCCTAAATCACATAGGGCTTTATTGAAATAGACACTCCCTATCTTTATGGGAATTTTAAAACTTCCTAGGTTTTTCAGCTTTTGGGGAACCTATCTAGATATAATAGCACTACAAGAAGTGGTCATATTAACTTGTTCACCCGCCTTAATCAAAGGAAAATAAACATTTAATTTTTTAAAAAATTTCAAAAAACTCGCATTCATCTCGTTTTTGTCCCTCTTCCGATGTTGAAGGGAATGGTATCGGTATGATAGCAGGTTCATTGTCAACCTCTTGGGGATCCTTTTTAAGATCTTCTGCATTCTCTCTTGTCTCCCCTTGTGTTAGAGTTTTTAGGCTACTCAAGATTTTGCTTGAATGGAGCGCGATTGCTTTCACATGCTCCTTCCCTTCCTTTCGAGGATTATTTTCAGTATTGCTAGGAATGTTGGTGCCAATTTTTCTTTTGATATCTCTCACTATACTCATCAATTGGCTCATTTGATCTTCTAGCTTATTCAATTTTTTTACCGAATTAGTGCACTCAGATTGCATTTGCTTCACATTTGTCCTCATTGACTGTGTTTACCCCTCTATCTGATCCAAGTATTGACCACATATAGTATGGTCATTTGGGTTCGCTTTTTCCCGAGGTTTCTGTAAGTAAAGAGGTTGATAATTAGTGTTTTTGACTTGATTCAAAGTATTACCTCCTTGATTTCCCCACATCTCAGGTTTGGGTGATCTCTCCATCCAAGATTGTACATATTTGAATATGAGTTTCCACCCCTATTTCGATATGATTCATGTCCTCGGTTGGATTGTTGATAAAATGGAAGAGCGGTTTGTTCCCTCCATATATGGATGGTACACTATTCCTAGACTCTATTCGGTTGATTCTGTCCACTAGCTGTTGATATCTATCATCCTCCTGGACAACCTTTACCATAGATAGTCTCTAGCGATATGTATATTGCTCAGTTGGCCATTGGTAGAAGTTCATCGCCATATTTTCTATTAATTCGTATGCATCCTCATATGCTTGGTTCATTAAGGCTCCTCCTACTACTCCATCTAATCTTAACCTTGCGTGTACATCCAACCCATTGTAAATATTTGCAGTTGTAACCACTCAGGCAATCTGTGATGTGGACATTTTTGAATCAGTGCCTTAAAACGCTGTCAACCTTCATGAAACCTCTCTCTCTCTAACTGTTTGAACATAACAATCTCACTTGTTAGCTAGACTGTCTTGTTAATGGCGAAGAACTCTTGTAGGAACTTTCCTGCAAGTTCATCCCATGTTGTGATGGACCTTGGTGCCTGCGAATCAAATCAAGAAAATTCATTATCAATTAATGAGAAGGGGAACAACCGAAGATGAATAGCATCATCACTGACCCCATTATATTTGAAAGTGTCACAAAGCTAGAGGAATCATTTTAAATACTGACTCGGATCTTCTGTCATCGTTCCTCAAAATTGAAAATTGTTCTGGATCATAGCTAGCTTAATTTCAAAATTATTGGTCATGATAACTGGCGTCGTTATACTCCATTGAACCATATCCAAATTCGGTAGTGCGTATTCCCTTAGAGTTCTTTCGTTTTGTGCCATAAGATTGTCTGCCGGTAGTTATGATGGTGGTGGTGGATCTTCTAGGTTATTGTGGTTAACTTCGTTGAACAGTGGATTTTCTCGTGGTGGTAAATTACCTATAGCAAGTGGTTGATTCTACATTTGTTGTTGCTGTTGTTGCTATTGCTGTCTATGACTATCTATGACTATCTCTATAGGTGTTCCTTTACTACGTGTCATACACTAAACCCAAAAAGAAGAGATTAGAAAAAATAAATAAAAATAAAATAAATCGTAGCTATCATTTAAAATTTTCCTAATTATTCTATAATAATTCCAAAATTAAAATTAAAATTAAATTAGTGATGTTGCCGCCCCGACAATGGCACCAACAACTTGACCGCCTTCAGACGTATCAATGTCTAGACTAAAAATCTGCCCAAAATATATTAAAGAGGCAGTATCCGCAAGTATACGGGTCAGGTTGTAATATAGTTACAATGGAGTAGATGAGTACTCAGAGTATCATACTCAAGGGAGGCAAGCACTAAGTTAATTCTAACCTAATCACAAATAGATATAATTAGTACTTTAGATAGATTATCTTACAATGAAATATAAAAGAAAGATTTTTGGTATTTTTAATAAAAATAATAAAAAGAAAAGAAAAGAAATAAATCGTGAGAAGTCAAATAGTAGAATCTGTCAAATTTGAGCATGGGTGATTAGTTTGCTTCGGTAATCATAACCAATTGCCACTTCGGGTTTTATTGTTCAATCAACTTGTCTATAACCCAGTAGGATCTTTCGATCTTCCACTAGAAGAACGAGTCTGCAAGAACTACTTATCTCTCAACCTCACAGTCAAGACCGATTCAGTGTTAAGGTGTTCACCGATAAACCATACCAATTTTGGCTTAATTCCCACCTTAATAACTTCCAAAGATCGTCAAGCCTAGGGTTTTAAGTTCTTCCTTTCCTGAATAGATGATCCGTTAAGAAAACCCTAAAAATAGTTAATTAATCATACCTCCAATCACTAATCTCCCACAGGAGGATTAGTTCCTCATGGATCTTATTAATAGTATAAACTTGATATATAAAATAACTATGAATAAAAATTCAAGAATATAAAGTTTGGAAGAAGCCTGATTTGTATTGAATAGAATGTCGAATCCTCATAGAGTTTGATCAAGTTCACAAATCTAATCTCTTTCACAAAAGCAAAGAACAAAAACTAAAATAAACCTAAAGTCGAAGAAAAGAGAAAGACTAAAAGACTAAAAATAGGAAGAAAATTATACAATATCTAAAGCCGTCCATAACATGTGTTAAATAAGCTTATTTATAGACTTAAGAGTGGTCATCGTCCTTAGCCGTAGGTTAGTGGCTATCGTCCTTAAGCCTAGGTCAACTGTCATCCTCGTGCTTAATGTTTGATTGTGCAGACCAAAACACCCCTGGCTCGTAATTATTTATCGTACAGAGGTGATGTCGTGACACACTAGGTCCTGTGTCCCGACATTGAAGGTAGTATGGTTCGTCTTCAGGGGTGTGTCACGATATCCTCAAGCTTTGTCGCGACACTGAAGGCAGTCTTGAAGTTCTTCTATTCTGCTCCCTATGCTGCGATATCCAACTCTCCGTGTTACAACACAACAATTAGGATCGAGTTAGTACACCTCTTAATAGTCTCCTACACGCTCATAAAGCATATTAGCTCACCTTTAGGCCTCATTCGACCCCTAAGGTCAATAAAAGACTCAAATTACACATTTTATTGAATGCAAATTGAATTACAAAAAATTAACTAAAACTTAACCAAAGTGCTTGTATTCAAGCTCCTAAAGTGTGAAAACTAGTTTAATTTGCTACACCGAATTACGATAGATCAATAAATTCTTCTACAAGTTGAATAACAAAGGCTTCTTTGAGAGTAACACAGAATTGCTCCCATCTATGATACCATACTAAATACCATATTTCATTACAAAGAACCATTGATGGTTCGAATCCCCTTTCTTGGATAAAAGTTTTGCCTTAAAGTTCAAGATAATACTTCTCGACATTTTGATTTCAAATTTTTAAGGAATTCAAAACTGTTGGTGGTTCTTGCACACTCGACTTTTTAGAATTTCTAGGTGGCATGTTAAATATAATTTATACTAATATGAAAGAGGTATCACACAATATTTCCAATGTAATGGTGAAAATAAAGTTTAGAACCCTTAACTTCGATATTGTAGTCCTTGTTGCTCTGTTCGTCCTGCATCAACTAATGTTCCAGATTGCAAAAGATGCTTGTAGATTTGGGATTTAATGAAAAGAGGTTTTATGGTTTTGAGAGGTTTAAAATGTGAAGTTAAGGTGTTTTAAGTTTAAAAACAAGGGTTTTAGGGTTAAAAATTGGGTAAAACAAGGTTTAGTCTGTCGGGTTGTACAACCGGGTTGTGTCAATCTTGCAGAAAATTGTAGCAATGTCACGACACAAGGGTTCTGTGTCGGAACAACCCTTGAAATTTTCCGTTGTTGCGACATCGAGGTTCGATGTCGCGTCACACTCTGAAATTTTTGAATTCTAGGTATATTGTTTTCGGTCTTGCGACACATGGAGTTCATGTCATGACATCGAGTTGGTTTTCTCAATTCTTTCAATTCTGGCCTTGATGTTGCGACATTGACTCTGTTTTTTCCCAAAATTCCAATTTTTAGAGTGTCTCAATTCTCATAAAATGTAAATTTGATATATATCAGAATCTATACTAACTAGTTAGTCAAATATACAATAACTTACAAAAATTAGATATTGGTATAGATTTATCAAGTTTTATTACCTGATTCATCTGACAACTCCATTAATGTACACTAGGACGTGTTTTTGTTTCTTTAAGTGTTAGTCCATCGCCCGTTGTGCTACTCCATCTTCTTTCTCTTTCCTTGTTCCTTAAACCTATTCTTTCGACCTGCACCGATTATAAAGAAGATTTCTCTTGACTCAGGATAATTAGGCTCAAGGATAGATATTTCTTTACAATGTTCTCCTAAATTTTTCCTATTTTTCTCACTCTGTTGATGACCACATTTAAAGGTTGCTACTGTTGGGATCACCGGTTCGCCCCGTGGCGCAGCGAAAAAAATATTTTGGTGATCTATAACCAAAGATCCATGTACGAGGAATGAATTGGGTTGAAATAGGGTTGAAAATATACCTTTATTATTGAAAATGTTGAAAGGATGATGTTGACACCATTTTTTTGTGAAAACGGGGTCGACTTGGATTTTGAAAACAAAAACGAACATGGGAGTTGCCACCAATCTTTTTTATTGAGGTGTGATCGGGTCACCTTGAAAAACGGTCGTTTTAATTAAACGATTGAGATTTATTAAAACAACGCTTTTGTCTTCGAAATTCAAAAAAATAGATTCGGGAGTCGGATACGTACGAGGAAGGATTAGCACCCTCGTAACGCCCAAAAATTGGTACCTAGTTGGCTAATTAGTGTCTTAGTGTCAAAGATTGAAAACTTGGAAGAGTTTTAAAAATACGATCCTTAAAAAAAACTCGAATAGCATGGATTGAAATTTAAGATTCTCTTGTTCCAAAGGAATATCACATCCAGCACGTTAGGACACGATACTTTAAACCATCGAAACAAAGATCACCTTATGTTTCAAAAACTCATACTTTGAAGTTTTAAGATGATATTTGACTATTTGGTCAAACGAGAAATCGAAACCCAGCACGTTAGGGCACGCTTTCTCGAATTTCCAAATGCAAAATATTGCCTTTATTATTTT
>CM025142.1:23687286-23711169 GCA_013467495.1 Gossypium gossypioides | reverse complement strand
AATTAATTATAAAATTTACCATTTTGTCCACTTAATATCATCCAATTTCATGCTTTTAGTTGCCCAAAATCATCCACTAAAACCTTAAATGGTTTAATTACCATTTAAGTCCCTTTTTATTTATTCAATTAACCATTTAATCACTCAAATCAAATAGCGATCAAATTTTACATCTTTTACGATTTAGTCATTTTTAATTAATTAACTATGGAAACGTTAAATTTTTTCAACGAGGTTCCGATACCTCATTTTCTAAAACTACTTTACCTTAAGGTCATACCATTCGAACTTAATAAATCACTTAAATAACATAAATTATCAAATCAAAAACCTTTTCAAAGTCACATTTAACTCGTAAATATTAAATAATAATATTTACGAACTTACTCGTTGGATTTGGTGGCCTCAAAACCACTGTTTCAGACACTACTGAAAAACAAGCTGTTACACAAGGAATCCTTAACATTATTGTGGGTAAGCTGATAGAAAGGAACGATACTCTTGAAGTTAGGATGACAGCTATGAAGGAAGAAAATGAAGCCATTGTGATGGCTTTGAAGGAGGAAACTGAGGTCAGGACAAGGGCTCTGAGTAGAAAAATTAAGGAGCTCAAGGGAGAGCTTGTTGTGTGTTGAGCTGTCGTGGATAAAGGGGTGTTGAGTGTAACAATTAAATCGATAGACTAATCTCCCCAAACCAAAGAAGTTTTAGGGGGAAAGGTCTGCAAGGGAAGTGGACAACTTCTTGTTGAGGATGGAGCAATAGTTTCATGCCAAGGGCATCAAGGATGATGATGCTAAGGTAAATATTGTTTCTTGATATTTTACTGATTTTGCTCTTCTTTAGTGTAAGCGTAGGTCCACAAATGAAAAGTGTGGTTAGGCTACAATTTAAACTTGGGAGGAGTTCCAAGAAGAGTTCAAGGAGCAGTTTTACCCCTAATATGCCGAGGAGGCTCAAGCTAAGTAGCGTTGATTTTCGTAACAAGGCACAATTTGGGAGTTTGTGAAAGATTTTAGTGAACTGATACTCCTAATTATGAATCTGAGTAAGAATGAGGCATTCTTCTTTTTCATGGATGGTTTGAAGTTTTGGGTTAAGCAAGAATGGGAATGTCGAGTGGTCTAATAACTGTCTAAAGCTATGATCACGGTAGAGTCATTAATCAAGCTTGTTCTACAAAAAGATAAGTTTGAGCCTTCCAAGCCCAAGGGAAAGGGAAATGGTGAGAAAGATGAAGAAGGACAAGTCGAGAATTGCAACGACAGTACTAACAATGACAAACAACAAAATGGGAAGAGGAAACCCTACAGTAAACTGAAAGGACCATTGAAATGCTTCATTTGTGAAGGCCTGCATATGGTAAGGGACTGTCCGAAGCAGTCTGTGTTTTCTGCCATCAAAAAGGATGATAAGCCAGAAAAAGCACCAATGAGGCTTGGTTTGATCATGTGTGGGATCGACGCTAAGAAGGGAAAATAAAGTGAGAAGAAGTTAGTGAAGTGCTTTTTGTTTCGTGGTCTGCATATGATGTGGGACCGATCCAAGACTTCCATGGTCAGTATAGAAGTGGAAAGGGATCCAGATAGTGAGGCTTTGAAGTTTGGGTGAATGATACTTAATTCTGCTAAAGTGAAAAGGGATCGTATGTAGAAAGGGTTGATGTATGTGGACATAAACATCGCAGGTCAGAGAATGAGTGCTCTTATTGATTCGGGAGCATCAGACCTATTCATATCAGGAAAAGACATGGGTAAACTTGGTCTCCTAGTTAGGGAATCAACTAAGAAGATCAAGACTATTAATTCCAAAGAGGTCCCAATTGTGGAAGTAGCACAAGGAGTTGAGTTGTAGATCAGTCAATGGTAAGGCAAGGAAGAATTTGAGGTAATTTACTTGGATGATTACAGTTTTGTCCTTGGCTTAAATTTCCTTAACAAGATTAATGTTCTTTTGGTTCCTTTTTTTACTGTATATGCATCCTGGGTACTCGACAACAACAATTTTTTGTGTTGGTGAGTCAAAACATGAGGGGCAGACTAAGGTATTGTCGGCAATCCAACTAGCTAAGGATGCTAAATGGGTGATAACTCTTGAAAAGAGTTATATTTCAGGCCTCTAGACTTGGTTAATTGTTCGTAGTTGAGTAAATTTAGTTGCATTTTAGAAAATTATATTAATATTTTATAACATTACATCATGAAGCTTGGATTGTGCTTTCAATGTCACTATATGTTACTTTTAATTGTAAGAGGAAAGGAATTGCGTGTTGTTTATAACAGGTCCGGAAAGGAGGAAAAGAAGTAGAGTGAAGTTTTTTCATGACAAAAGATTGGATAGATTGTCAGCACGAATGCCATGGCAATTCCAGTAAGATACTGACTCAACTGTCAATCTGTGCCACTCTCAGCCAGTTGTACTTGTACCAGAAATATCCACCTGAAAAGGAGGAGAAAGGAGTGTGTGCTGAGAGGGAGACCTACCCTATAAAAAGAAGAAAGAGAAAGAGAAAATGAGAGCAGTTTTCCTCACACACAAATTCTTGTGGGAGATTCAGAGATGCAAGAAAAGAGGGTAGTAGCTAAGGAATAAAGCAACAACGTAAGGAAGAAGGAGAGCATTCAACCCTGGGCTCACAAGATATTACAGCACTGGAGTTGAAGGCTGGGTTGGCGAAAGCTTCCTAAAGTTCTTCATTTTTAAATTGATTTCTAGGAATTTTAACTATGGAAATATGTTGTTTAATGAAACTTTTATTTTGGATTTTAATTTCGAAATCATGAGCTAATCTCATCGGGTTGGGATTACTAGATGAATATTTAGTTCCTTTAATGATCAAGGAATTATCCTGATTTGATTTACTGTTTCATTTTATTTGCCCTATTTTACAATGTATGCATGCAATCTCTAGGCATAGATGAATGCATGGCATGTTCATAAACTTTATTTAATTCTGAAAAGTTTAGACGAGTTGGATTGTGATTGAATGATACTAGCGAGTACTCGACAAAATACTCGTAGCACTCTAGACATAGAGTTGCACTATGTACAGAGAAATGAAGAAAGTGTTGGGTATCCTTCTTAAGGCTTGTATACATGCAAAGCCCCAGTTAGGGTAGCTTGAAGTCTGACTCTCGAAAGAAGCAGACTACCTAGATTTAATCTGAATAGTAGATTGGTTAAGATTTTCCATGGCATTATTGTGTTATGAGGAAAGAATCATAGTAATCCCAACCTTTCCATTCATCAGTATAGATCCCCTCAACTTTGTCCCCGTATCTTTGCAACATCCTTTTAAGTTAGATATTTGATTTTAATATTGCATACGTGATTATTCCTCTACAAGTTTTTATTCTGTTTTGCCACAGCCTGATTCATATAACTTATAGTAATAGCTTAACCGAACTAATCCTATAAGATCCCTAAGGAGACTATCTTACTTACTACTTTATTACTTAATTAGGTGTGCACTTGCACATTCGCATATACATTCACACACGAAAAGGGCAACAAACTAATAAGAATCATGTTGAGTTATCTGTGGGCTACTCATCTTTCATAGTTCGGTGTAGCAGGTTAAACTAGTTTTCGCATTTGAGGGGCTTAAATACAAGAATTTTTTTTGTTTTACTTGAGTTTTTAAAAATTCATTTGCATTCAATAAAAAGTGTAATTTGAGTCTTTTATTGACCTTAAGAGCCGAATGAGGCCTAAGAGTGAGTTAATATACTTTGTGGGTGTGCAAGAGACCATTAGAGGGCGTACCAACTCAATATTGGTCATTGTGTTGCAACACGGGGAGTGTGATGTCACAACATAGGGAGCAAAGAGCAAGAATTCCAAGACTGCCTTTACTGTCGTGACAGAACCAAGAGATGTCGTGACACACCCTTAAATTTACCCTAAGTACGAGCATACTACCTTCGATGTCGCGACACAGGCACTAGGGTGTATCGACATCAGTCCTGTACGAGAAATACTTACAAGCCAGGGGCGTTTTGGTCTACACAATCAAATATTAAACATGAGAACATTAGCTAACCTAGGGTTGAGGATGACGACAAACCTAACTCTATAAATAGGCTCATTTAACACTTGCTATGGACAGCTTTTCATACTGTATAATTTTCTTTATAGTTTATGTTTTTAGTTTTTCCCTTTCCTTAGGCTTTAGGTTATTTTAAGTTTTGCATTTGTCAGGAGATCAAATTTGTGGAACTTGATCAACTATTTGTGGATTTCATGCTTCAATTAATTACAATTCAGTATTCTCTTAAACTTGTCCCTTGATTTGTTCTTAATGTTCATCTTTTACATGAAGTTTATTACTTTTTTGAGATCCATGAGGAACAAATTCTTTTATGGGGGATTAGCGAGTAGAGGTATGATTAGTTAATTGTTGAGCAAGGTTTTCTTAGCGGGTCAGCTATTTGGGAGAGGAAGAATTTTAACCCCAGGCTTGACGACCCTAGGAAGTCATCTAGCTGGTTATTAACCCAAAATTGGTATGGTCTATCCGTGAACACCTTCATTGTAACACCCTTAACCCATCTACATCACCGGATTAGGGTTACGGAGCATTACAGCACATTTAAAAACATTTAACTTCAAACAGAAACAATTATTCAAATTAATTATAAAAATACAAATACACGTTTCTTTTATAGCATAAATACACTTACGGGCTTTAAATCGAGCCTACGTGGCCCTTAAAATGGTTAGGGAACATTCTGGGACTAATTTGAAACAAAACAGAAAATTTTAGAAAAATTGAAAAATTTTAGAAACAGGGGTCACATGACCGTATGACATAGCCCAGGCTATGTGTCACAAGGACAAGGCCGTGTGGTCAACTGTGTGACAAACCATATAACTTTTGAAATGATTTCACACGACCATGTCACAAGCCGTGTGCTAAAATGTGCAACATTCGAAATATTCTCACACGGTCGTGTCGCAAATCGTGTTCAATTTGATGTTGGGTCACACGGCCGTGTCACAGGTCGTGTCCGAGACCGTGTGACAAACTATTTTAGAACACACGGCCTTCTAAAGAGATCGTGTGTAGCACACGGTCGTGTGATAGCCTATGTCCCAACTCGTGTGCACCAAAATTTGCTTCTAAAATAAAGCGAATTTCACACCTATCTTGGGTACCAAGCCAAGCCTAAAACCAACCTTTATATACCACAAAAAAAACCTTCAAACAAGTTAAAACATGTCAAATACATACAACCAATGTGCCCTCATTGACACCACAATTTAATCATTATTTAAATTTGCATTCAACCTTAACCAAACAATATATTCCATTCATTCAAACATCAAGAACCATCAACATTATCTTTACAACATCATACCAGATATCAACCTAATTCAACATGACTTATAACATACACTTCCAAAAGAACTAAACTTATAAAACATATATCAACAACATATACACAAGCATTTGCAGGCTAATACAAAACGTATCCAAACATTCACATAATAAGCATCCTATATAAATGCCACATATAACCACCAACCAAGACTTCAAAATCTATCGATGATAGTCAATGATATGTGTGAGCTCTAATAATCTGATCAACCCACTCCAAAAGTTCAAAATCTACAAAAAATAATAACAAAGTAAGTATATGTATTCCTTAGTAAGTTTTCACAATTACTTATTAAATTACCAAATTCATTTAAATTTTATTTGCACATAGCAAATAATCTTCAACCTTATTACACACAATCCAATAATTTCATGCCAGTAACACTTAAATGTACGAATAATCAGAATTCGTAACTCACTCGTTTCTTTGCAATAATTTCATATCAATTAGTCTTTGTTCATTCGATGGATCTTTGTAAAAGTATTCAAATACATGAGTCCAGAAACAAATAATGCTCGTAAGAGCAAATTAGATATAGATTAAATATGTTAAGTTACCCGTCCAGGCTAAACTAATGAAACACAAATAAACTAGCCTAGAAAGGGCTCGATATACATGTCAAATGAAAGCATATTACATGTACATTCGAGGCCACAACACATGCAGGAACTTGGTCCAGATCAAAATTTCAGTCAGAAATCTCATGAAAGAAACTTTTACTTGATCCATCAAAATTTATTTTAGAAATTCAATATAAATTACATGGATCACTTTGTTTAAAAAATCTTCAAATATATATATACACATCAATAACAACATTTTTTAACTAATTATAACCAAAATAACTGTAAAAACTTACCTAATTGCGATAATTACCAAGAACCAAAGACGATTACTCAACAAGCTTCTATTTCCCACAATTAACAACCAATCTACTCATTTCTTGATCTAAACATAATAAATTAATTCAATTAACTAATTCAAACACCATATATTACTTAAATTCAAACGTTTCACCCTTAAATTTTATTTTTACTTATTTACCTTTAACAAATAACTTTTATACAATTTAATCCTTTTTCTCAAAATTTAATCAATTAGCGCCCTTAATCCAAATTCCCATCTAATCAAAATTATTAAAATTCTATAGCAACTCATAATATTCAAAATTTCACAAACTACCATGAACTTTTACAAATTTAACATTTAAATCCCTAATCATCAAAACAACCAACAACTTCTTCACAAATTAATATTGTTCAAATATCAAGCTCACAAAACCATTATAAAACTTCAAAAATCTCATAAATTTAAAATAATACAAGTCAAAAAGTCAATAATTTAATGAATTAACACTCAGGTTAGCAGGACCTAGATGCAACGATCTCAAAAACGTAAAAATCACTGAAATCGGGAGTCAAAAACCTACCATGCATTGAAGACAACCTAGTCGAACCAAGCTCATTCAATGGTGGTTCTTACTCCTTCAATTTCAACAATGAGAAGAGAAAGATGATAGTTCTTTCTTTTGTTTAATTTACTTTTAACTTAACTAACTTTTTGCCCTTAAAAATTACCTAAAATTTCATAAATAAACCACCATTACCATCCACTATAATTAATAAAGGTTTAATTTCCATATAAGGCCAACAATTCAAGTGTTTTAAGCTATATACGTCTTTTAACTAATAACCACTAACTTTTACAAATTTTATTATTTAGTCCTTTTTACTTAATTACCTAACTAAACCCTAATTTTTTTTCACCAAACTTGAATACTACATCATAAATTCCCTATAAATATTAAATAAACAATAAAACATTGACTTACTAGTCAGAATCATGGCCTCGAAACCATTGTTCCCGACACCACTGAAATACAAGATGTTACAACTCTCCCCCTTAAATAATTTTCGTCCTCGAATATATTACTATAGAATAAATTCGAGTATTGAGATTTCATCGATTCTTCAATTTCAAACGTAGCTTCCTCATTTCCATGTCGACGCCATTATACTTTCACCAATGGAACACGTTTATTCTGTAATTCTTTCACCTCTCGAGTTATAATTTTAATCGATTCCTCATTATAAGTTAGGTCAGGCTATAAATCAATTTCATCTGTAGATAGCACGTGTGATGGATCTGACTGATAACGACGGAGCATCGAAACATAGAAAATGTTATGAATTTTCTCTAGCACTGGTGGTAAAGGTAATCGGTATGCAACAGGTTCGATTCTCTCTAAAATTTCGTACTGCCCAATAAACCTCGGACTAAGCTTTCCCTTTTTGTCAAATCGTAACACTTTCCTCTAAGGCGAAACTTTCAAGAATACTTTATCCCTAACTTGGAATTCGATATCATTTCTTTTCAAATCAACATATGATTTCTGTCGATCAGAGGCGGCTTTTAAACAATCAGGGATAACTCTGAATTTTTCTTCAGTTTCTCGAATAAAATCAGTACCAACTATTGTTCTTTCACTCAATTCAGACTAATACAGAGGAGTTCTAGATTTTCTTCCATATAAAGCTTCATACGGTGCCATTTTAAAACTCGTTTGATAGTAATTATTGTAAGCAAATTCAGTTAACAGTAGGAACTTCTCCCAGCTGCCTTCAAACTCAATAATACAACACCTTAGCATATCTTCAAGAATCTGGATTACTTAATCGGGCTGACTGACTGTTTGAGAATAAAATTTCGTGCTAAAAGTCAATTTACTACCCAGAATCGTACCATCATGTGCCAAGTCAACCAAGTATTTAATGCTCTCAAAGAAAATAAAGATTTTTGGCTCAAAGCATCAACAACAACATTTGATTTACCAAGATGATAATATATAATCAAATTGTAATCTTTCAACAATTCAAGCCACCTGGACTGACGAAGATTCAATTCCTTATGAGTCATCAAATATTTTAAACTTTTGCGATCCGAGAAAATATGACATTTTTCACCGTAAAGATAATGTCGTTAATTTTTTAGGGCAAACACTACCGCAGCTAACTACAGATCATGAGTCGGATAGTTTCTTTCATGAGTTTTCAATTGGCGAGAGGCATAACCTACCACTTTTCCTTCATCCATAAGTACACAACCCAGTCCATTTAACAAGGCATCACTGTAAACAGTAAACTCTTTCCCGGATTCAGGTTAAGTCAACATTGGAGCTTCAGTTAACATCTTTTTCAACTGCTCAAAACTTCGTTGGCATTTTTCACTCCAAAAAAATCAAACATCTTCCAATAGTAATTTCATCATCGGTAAAGTAATGGTTGAAAATCCTTTCACAAAGAGTCGCTAATAACCTGCCAAATCTAAGAAACTATGCATCTTAGTAATATTTCAGAGTGGTTTCCAGTTTACAATTGTTGAAATATTGCTCAGATCGACATAAATAACACCGGCAGATATCACATGCCCAAAAAATCCAACTTTAGCTAACCAAAATTCATATTTGCTGAATTTTACGTAAAGCTGCTTTTCACGCAGAGTTTGTAATACAACTCTCAAATGCTAATCATGTTCGACTTTGTTCTTCAAATAAATTAAAATGTCATCAATAAACACTACTATGAACCGATCCAAAAATGGCTAAAACACTCTATTCATCAAATCCATAAACGCGGTAGGGGCATTCGTCAAACTAAATGGCATAACAAGAAACTCATAAGAGCCATATCGGGTTTTGAATGTTGTTTTTGGAACGTATGGTTCTTTAACATGCAACTGATAATAGCCCGATCGTAAATCAATCTTCAAAAATACAGTTGCTCTTTTCAGCTAATCAAACAAATCATCGATTCACGGTAACGGATATTTATTCTTTATCTTCAAATTGTTCAATTGTCGATAATCAATACACAATCTCAAAGTGTCATCTTTCTTTTTGACGAATAAAAAATGGGCCTCTCAATGTGATACACTCGGTCTAATGAACCCACGATCTAGTAATTCTTATAGCTAAGACTTAAATTCCTTTTATTTTATTTGTGCTTCCATTCTATACGGTGCTATAGATATCGGAGCAGTTCCCAATACAACATCAATTACAAATTCAACTTCTCTTTCTGGTGGTAATCCCGGTAATTCTTCCGAAAAAACATTCACGAACTCACATACAGTTGGAACTAGATCTATTTTTTATTCATGTGTCCAAGTGTCTAGAATATAAGCCAGAAAAACTTCAGCACCTTTTTGGATCAATTTCTAAGCAGTTAAAGCTAATATTATACCAGATGCACGATCAAATCTTTCTGTTAAATGCTAACCAAATCTCCACTAAAACGTTTTAAAACAATTCATTTTTGCTTGCAACTAACAACTGCATCATGAACTTTTAATCAATCCATTCCCAGAATAACATCGAATTCATCAAAGGGAAATAACATCAAATCAGTAGAAAATTCGTGACCCCAAATTTTTAGTGGACAATTTTTACAGACTTTATTAACTATCACACTCTGACCTATCGGATTTGACACTCTAACATCAATTTCAGTGGACTCTACTGGTATTTTCTTTTCTAAAGCTAATTTTGTGCATATATAAGAATGTGTGGATCCAGGATCAATTAATGCAATAACAGAAACATAAAAAAGATTGAAAGTACCAGCAATGGCATCAGGTTTTGTAGCTTCTTCTTTAGCTCAAATCGCATAAGTTATGGCAGGTCGTTGACCTTCAAAACAAAAATTCGTATCGTACGATTCATTGCAGCTCCCTCCAGAAGTATTTTCAGGTCTCAATTTTCTACCCCTCTTAGATACAGTTGCAAACTTGGTAACTTGCTCTGAACTAGATTCAACCTTATTCAGACATTTTCATATTAGACGATGTTGAGAATCTTTTGATTATTTGATAGCATTAATTAGTATCTTTAGATATTATAACTGATTTTTTAGATATTCTAATTAAGAGATATTCATTCCTTAAGTTGATTCAGTGTTCATGTATATATAGTTGTACATATTTCAAATAAATGTATACTTTTGAGTGAGTTTTTCCTCAATACATTAGAGTATTAATCTCTAATTTCATCATGGTATCAGATTTCTTATCCGAATTTGGGATTTTTGTACGATTTTTTCCAAAAACCCTAAAAATACAAAATTGGTACTTTCTACCCTAGCCTTTTTTTTTCTCTCATCGCTCCTACCATTGGAGTCAGCAACCACTTACTGGTGAAACCCCAGACTCTGGTGACCAGCAGACTCGCGCGTGGGCCTCACGTGTCGTCACAAGCTGCTACAACTTTGTTTCACACGCTGCACGTGAGCTTCCCCTCATGCTACCGTGTTTTTTCTAACAATGTTGTTGTGCTCTTTGCTCCCTTCTGGTAATTCTCCTTTCAGTGATAATGTTTTTTGGCTAAGTTTTTTTTCTGGGATCTCCTTTGTGTTTTTTTTTTTTGGGTTTTTTTCTCTAGTTTTCCAAGAAAATTTTTGGGGATATTAGTTTTTTTTTCCAGCACTATGTCTAAGGATAAGAAGCTCGTGATTCCAACCGATAATCCCTCGTTACAAATTAACCCTGTGAAGCTTGATGGACATAATTACCTTGCTTGGTCAAGGTCCTACTTATTGTTTATCAAATCTTGTGGCTTGCAGGGATACATCATCGATAAAAACGATGAAACTTGAACTCACTGATTCAACTTTTAGTTAAATGGATTCAGCGAACACTCTTGTTATGGCATGGCTTATCAACTCTATGCAACCCAATATTTCCAAAACTGATTTGCTACTTGATACTGCAGATAAGATTTGGAAAGTTACTGCTCTCACCTACTCTCGTGTCGGGAATGATGCCCAAATTTTTTAGATTTGTAATAAGGTCTATGGTACAAAATAAGAGGAGCTAACGGTTTCTCAATATTTTGCTAAATTAAGTGGGTTGTGGTAAGAATTTGATTATTATCAATATTTTCAGGCAAGTTGTTCCAATGAATCCGAAAAATTTTAGAAGATGGTGGAAAAGGAGCGCGTTTTTTATTTCTTAGCTGGGTTGAATACTGAGTATGATCAGATTTGGTTCAAGTTCTTGGCAAGACTCCGTTCCTTTCTTTCCATGAGGCATACTCCTATGTACAACAGGAGGAGATTCGTCATGTTGTTATGCTCTATAATCCATCTCTTGAGAAAGCCAGCCTCTTTGCTAACTAGGATCATTTGTCGGGTGGTAAGTCTGACAAGGATCACTTGACGTATGACTATTGTGGTAAGCCTCGATACACTAAAGACTCATGTTGAAAGTTGCATGGTCTCCCTACTCGAGGTAGTGGCGGAAAATAAGGGGGTAATTCTCTGTCTCAGGCACATTTGTCAGCCTTTGTGACAACAGAGGACAAGTCCACTTTCTACTAGGAGTTTTACCTCAAACGAGATTCAACATCTCTAACGCCTCTTGTCTCAAATAGGCTCTACCTCGATTGCTAAGTCTAATCATACGAAACTAAGTACTATTTTAAATGCTCCATAAACTTCTAAATCTTAGATTATTGATTCTGGTGCGAATAGACATATGACAGGGTCAAACAAAAGCTTAATTAACTATACTACTTGTTCATATAAAGATAATGCACGAATAGTCGATGGCTCCCTTACCTCCGTCTCTGGAATAGGTTATGTTGTTTGTACTCTCAATATCATTTTATCCTCTACCCTCGATGCCCCTAAATTTCTAGTTAACCTTTTATCTGTTGGTACTATCACTAAAGCCTTACCTTGTAAACTTGAATTCTTTCACGACTATTGTGTCTTTCAGGACCTCCAAACAAGGAAGACGATTAGCAGTGGTAGATTGTGTGATGGCTTATCTCTTCTGGATCGATCGTCTAGTATGTCTCAAGCCTTATTTGGGGACAATAAATATGTCAATTGGGAAATAATTCAGTGGCATAGGCGATTAGGACATCCATCATTTAATGTTCTTGCCAAGATGTTTCCTGCATTGTTTTCAAGAACTCAATTAGACTTTTAAGTTTGTGATGCCTGTGAGTTAGCTAAGCAAACAAGAAACTATCATCCTTTACGTAATAATAGAAGTACTATTCTTTTTGAGATTATTCATTCGGATGTTTAGGGCCTTACTCACCTTGCTTCTTTATCTGGTAACCGTCGGTTTGTTACATTTATTCACTATTGCACTCAAATGACATGGGTATTTTTATTAAGTTCCAAAAGTGATGTTTTCTCGTGTTTCCGTTCTTTTCATAAATTGATTACTACTCAGTTTGATGCTAAGGTTAAGATTTTGTGAACTAATAATGGAACCAAGTATAACTTTAATGATTATTTAGATTCATATGGGATTTTACATCAAACCAATTATTCAGGTACAAGTGCTAATAATGGTGTTGCCGAAAGAAAAAATTGGCATATTTTGGAGGTTGGTAGATCACTTATGTTCACTATGAACCTCCCAAAGCCATATTGGGGGGATGTGGTCTTGGTTGCTACTTATCTCATTAATCGGATGCCTCTTCAGGTCCTTGACTTTAAAAGTTCCATTCAAACCTTAAAGGGTAAGACGGATTACGCAGTTTCACTGAAGGTCTTCAGTTGTGTTTGCTTTGTTCATCTTCGACATGGGAACAAACTGGATCCTCGAACAGTTAAATGTGTTTTTATCGGATACTCCCCTACACAGAAGGGTTAAAAATGTTATCATCCACCATCTAGAAAGTATTATGTATGGATGGATGTAACATTTCGTGAGGATGAACCCTACTTTTCTTCATCACAACCATCTCTTTAGGGGGAGGTTATTGAAAATAAAGAGATGGCACCTTGTTCTGTTACTCTTCTGAGGGAGAATTTAGTTCTAATAGAGATTTCAGTTCAAGAGAAGACTAGTGGACGGTTGTTGGATAGGCCTGATTTAAGGACATACACTAGAAAAGGAAAAAAAGAAGATGCCATCATACAATCTACTTTATGCCCTGACTCTTCACTGTCAGGTGAGTCTTCTTTACCTAAGTTTGCTACTGATTTAGAATTGCCAATAACCCAAAAAAAAAGATGTTAGAACTTGCACTTTACATCCTATCTCTGACTTTGTCTCTTATGATTCATTATCCCTATCCTATAGAGCTTTTGTTTTGTCTTTGCTCTCTATGTCTGTTCCACAGGATCGTAGAGATGCTATCATTGATCCAAGATGGAAGAAGGCTATGATTGAAGAAATGAGGCCTTTAGCAAAAAATGAAACGTGGGAACTGGTTAATCCTCTTGAGAGGTTGAAAGGCAGAAAATGGTTGGCGGCAAATGGGTGTTTACTATCAAGTATAAGGTTAATTGTTCAACTAAAAGACTCAAAGCTAGATTAGTAGCACAAGGATTCACTCAGACATAGAGAGTGGATTATCAAGAAACATTTGCTCCAATTGCTAAATTGAACACGATTAGGATCCTTTTATCATGTGAGTAAATCTCGACTGGGACTTACAGCAGCTTGATGTAAAGAATGTCTTCTTACATTAAGACCTAGAAAAAGAAGTGTATATGAGAGTTCCTCCAGGATTCAAGGATAAAGACACTCAAGGGAAGGTATGTAGACTAAAAATGGCCCTATGTGGACTACAAAACTCTCTCAAAGCCTGGTTTGACAGATTTAGTAAGGCCATAGTGTCGTTTGGCTATCGACAAAGTAATATTGATCATACTCTCTTTATAAACATCACAAGGGTAAGATTACTCTCCTTATAGTTTATGTTGATGACATAATTATGATAGGAGATGACAATGAAGAAATGGCCCGACTTAAGAAACAATTGGCTCAGGAATTTGAAATCAAAGACTTGGGAAAGTTACAATATTTCCTCGGAATAGAAGTGGCCAGATCAAAAGAGGGAATCTTTATTTCTTAAAGAAAGTATGTCTTAGATCTTCTGACAGAGGCTAGACTGTTAGGTTACAAACTAGCAAAATCAGTTATTGAGAGTAATCACAAGTTACAAGCAAGGATCAGTGAAATGGTGGATAAAGGGAAATATCAAAAACTTGTCGAACGATTGATTTATCTTGCACATACTCGACCTGATATAGCCTATGCGGTTAGTTTGGTAAGCTAGTTTATGCATGATTCTCGTGAAACTCATATGCAGGCAATATTGCGAATTTTGTGCTATTTGAATTATGCACCGTGCAAAGGTATTCTCTTCTCCAAAAAAAGTCATCTCAAGATAGAAGTATTTATAGATGCAGATTGGGTTGGCTCTCTTGATGACAGAAGGTCTACAACGAGTTATATACTCTTGTGGAAGGAAACTTGTCACTTGGAGGAGAAAGAAACAAAGTGTTGTGGCTCACTCAAGTGCAGAGGCTGCATATAGGGTCATGCCTCAAGGTGTTTGTCAACTTTTATGGCTGTAAAAGATATTGGAATAGCTAAAGTTGTTGAACAAAAATGGATCAACCTTGTACTCTGACAACAAAACCGTCATCAACATAGCTCAAAATCTAGTGCAGCACGATAAAACCAAGCACATCAAAATAGATCAACATTTTATCAAGGAAAAAGTAGCCAGTGGTGCCTTAAGTCTATCTTATCTAGCATCCAAAAAATAGTTGGCAGATGTTTTTACTAAAGGGCTCAACTATAAGACTTAACATAATCTTCTTTGCAAGTTGGACATGTGAAACATCTATAAACCAACTTGAGGGGTAGTGTTAAGAATCTTTTGATTATTTGATAGCATTAATTAGTATCTTTAGAGATTATAACTTATTTTTTAGAGATTCAAATTAAGAGATATTCTTTCCTTAAGTTGATTCAATATTCATGTATATCTAGTTATACATATTTCAAAGAAATAAATACTTTTGAATGATTTTTTCCTCAATATGTTAAAGTATTCATCTCTAATTTCATCAGATGCTCATGTGATCCACAGCGAAAACATGCCCCTGATTTGAATCTACACTCACCCAGATGAATCTTGCCACAGTGTTTGCAGACAGGTATATCAGTATTTCAAACACTACCAGTACTTGCCATCAAAATAGCTTGAGTCTTGGAAGGAAACTATTTGAACGTACTTTTTCTTGTATTCCCAGCAGTAGGAACATATTGGCTACTAGAATCTCTCAGTTTTTGGGTAGAGGTACAGAAGAATTTTTGAATTCGTTCCGCTTGCTCGAGGTTTCCTTCTTACCTTTAGCTCGTTTCTTATCTTTCTAGATTGCTTCCATTTGCTGGGCACATTCAGATAATACTACGAATTCTTTAATTCCAAGCATTCCTACCATTACTCGTATGTTTTCATTCAATCCTTTTCCAACACTAGAACACATTTCGACTTTAAAAATTAGTTATTCCTGAGCATAATTACTCAGATTCACAAACTTACGTTCGTATTCCACAACAGACATCCTTCCCTACTTCATATCCAAAAACTCACGTTTCTTTTCTTCCAAATATAGTTGACTAGCATACTTCTTTCTAAACTCAGTCTAGAATAATTCCTATGTCACTCAATATTTTGGAACCATAGAAGTTAAAGTAACCCACTACTGATAAGCATCTTCTTTTAGAAGTGAAATAGCACATTTCAGACTATCATCAGGCGAATAGTTCAATTCATCAAAAACATGGTGAACATTTTCTAACCAAAACTCGACATTTTTCAGATCTTTATTATACAACCCACAAAAATCGACCAACAAATACTGAAGGAGGTACAGGAGGGGATGGAGCTTGTGAAAGCATCTGATTATTTTGTACAAATTGTGCAAACCACTCATTCATCATTTGAAAGAAAGTATTACGATCTCCACTTCTTGGTAATTGCCATCTAGACATATCCTAACTTGCTCCCTCAGTGGAGGCCAAAGCAAGACTTTCAACCTCATCATTATTGGCAAGATTGTTTTTGTCTTCCATTCAAAAATCTATAAAAGAAAACATTGCCAGATCGGATCATGAGCATCACACAGTTTACAAGTCAATGTGGCATGTACTTTTAGACTCAAAACACGTTATGTTAGTCTTAAAATTGACTAAACTGTTGCTCTGATACCACTAAATGTAACACCCCTGACCTATCTCCATCACCAGATTAGGGTTTCAGAGCATTATAGCACATTTAAAAACATTTAACTTCAAACAAAAACAATTATTCAAATTAATTACTAAAATACAAATACACATTTCTTTTATAGTATAAATACACTTACATACCTTAAACCGAGCCTACGGGGCCCTAAAAATAGTTTGGGAACATTTTAAGACTGATTTGAAACAAAACAGAAAATTTTAGAAAAATTGAAAAATTTTGAAAACAATGGTCACACGGCCGTGTGGCCAGGACGTGTGTCATAGGGACATGGTCGTGTGGTCAACTGTGTGACAGATCGTGTAACTTTCAAAATGATTTCACACGGCCATTTGCTAAACTATGTAACAATTGAAATATTCTCACACGGCTGAGTTACAGGCCTTGTGTTAGACCGTGTTCGATTTGATGTTGGATCACAAAGCCATGTCGCAAGTCATGTCCCTAATCGTGTAACAAACTATTTTAGAACACACAGCCTTATGAAAAGACCATCTACAGCACACAACCATGAGACAGCCCGTGTCTCAGGCCGAGTGCACCAAAATTTGCTTCTAAAACAAGGTAAATTTCACATCTATCTTAGGTACCAAGCCAAGTCTAAAACAAACCTTTATATACCACCAAAAACACCTTCAAACAAGTCAAAATATGTCAAATACATACAACCTTGTAAAGGGACCATCTACAGCACACGGTCATGTGAGAGCCTATGTCCTAGGCCGTGTGTACCAAAATGTGCCTCTAAAAGAAGGAAAATTTCACATATATCTTGGGTACCAAGTGTTGCGTGTGAAATGATATGTGACGTCGAATCAAGTAATAATGTGATAAGTAAGATCGTCTACACATGGATCAATTAGGTATAAAATGGTTGAGTTATTATAATGAGTATGATTAATGTTATGACAAAAACAATGATAAGAATGTAGTGGTAATTTGAAGGAATAATGATGTGTACAATAAGTGTAACTGATAAATAATAGAAAATGCTATGACAAGACAAGAGTAAGAATGCAATGGCAAATTTGAGAAAAATTACGCGAATAATATGCAAACAAACAAGAAAACAACTAAAAATGCTATGGCGAAGATACTACAGCAAAGGATAGAGGGTTTACGATGTTGATTTAGAAGGTCGATATTACTAAGAATCTGCCCTTACTGACAATAATGCCTCGGCAAAACCATACTCAATCTACCGCTCAAAAGAGTTCTAAAATGGTCTGCTTCTTTCGAGAACAAGACCTCAAGTTACCTTGCCTTAAGCGATATATGTCTATAGGCCTTTAGCACGGTACCCTGCACTGTTTGTTTTCTTTTTCATATGAATATTGCTCATTGTCTAGAGGCTGCTACAAGTATTCGATCGAACACTTGCTCATATCATTCAATTTCAATCTCGTTAACCTAACCTTGTCAGAATTAGATTAATTTAATGAACATGTCGTACATCCATCTATGTCTAGAGTTTGCAGACATGCAATGTTGTAAAAAAACCATCGAATAAAATAGTGTATTAAATTAGATCTATGCTTCAGTCATTAAAGAAAATAATATTTTTATCAACTAATCCCAACCCTGTGAGATTTAACTCATGGTTTGGCAATTAAAATTCAAATCCAAAGTATCATTCAACATCGTTTCCATCAAATCAATTCACAAAGAGTAATCAAGAAATAATGGGAGAACTTCAGGAGGATAGCTTCCGCTTATCCAGCCCACACTTCAACGGTGCAGTGTCCTGTGGTGGCTAAGAGGGACTGTCTTTCTCTTCCTTTTTCCGTCTCTACTCAGCCGCTACCCTCTATTTTCTTGCCTAAAGATCTCATCTTTTTCTCTTTTTGTTTTTCAACCCCTTTAAGGTTTCCTCCTTTGGCTTTTATAATTGTTTTCCCTAAGGTAAATCCAATAGCCCATGATTTTCTTCCTCTTTTTTAGGTAGATATATCTGGGACAATTTCAACTGGGCCTAAGACCGGTACGCTTTGAGTGCTGGCTGGACATCTTCCCGGCATTGCCATGGCATTCGTGTTGACAAATTGTCCAACCCTTTACCCTGGCAAACCTTCACTCCTTTACTTCTTGTTCCTCATCATGCACCTGTCAATCCACCACCACACACAACTCTTCCACAAGCAATTAAAAATAACTAACATGTAAATACAGTCTAAACTCCTAATGTAATGTTCAAACAAGAAAAATACTAATGGAATGTACTAAAATGCAATTAGTGTACCTAAGTACAGGAAATTAGCTAAATCTAAAGGCATGAAATATAACTCTTTTCAAGAGTTATCACACCCCCAACTTGAGTTATTGCTTGTCCTCAAGCAAAATATACATGAATGCAACAAATTTTGCCTACGCATATAACCACCTTGTACTGCCAGTCCATTCAAAGAATAATATATATTTCAATTCTCAGCAATCTTCTATCTCTAAAAACTTGCTCAAGATTCAAAGGTTTGCTCAACAAAGGTAGTACAAAAAATTGCTCCCTGAAAACAAAATTTCCTAAGTAATCATGTGTACTTTCTGGCCATAGCAAACATCTCCTAATTTACTCAATTCATTTGTTACCTAAACTCAAGTTACTTTGTAACCCTTGCTTTAAGCCTACTCAAAATATTTATTTGTATTTTTTTCTCTTTTTTTTTATTTTTTCCTTCTTCTTTTTCTGAAACATATCAGGGGATTTAGCATGTCAACAAATTCTTTGACTTAATAATCACAATGGAGCATACACTGAATTACCTTGTACTCAATCATGTCACGATTTAAATAAAAATCACTTTTGAAGCTAAGGCTTTTAACTTAGAAGATGGATGGAGCAAACAACCACCTCTTTAGCTACTCAGCTTGTTACTACAGTAGAGTACCCCTAATTTTCTTTTCTTTATTAACACTCTTACTTGGACTCACTTTTCTAGTCAGCAGCACGATGAAGCAAACAAAGTGGTCTTAACTTACTTGGCAATTCTAAGCATTAAAGTGTCTACTGTCCTTTATTTAATTAATGTTGTCGCAGTGTGACTGAGTTTGACTTCAAAAGTCTCTAAGTTCATTAAAAGCTACTTGCTTTAGTCCAAAAATAGCTGAGGTTAGGACATCTCATTTTTAGGAGGTAATCTTCAAGCAACCTAACCTCATCTAAATTCATCTAATCCCTTGTCACATGTTTTAAGTGTATTGATGAATTTAAGCTCATCATCGAACATCATAAGTAAAGATTGTACTCCGCATAGGCAAAATAGTACTTAGTAGTTACGTGGCAGTGGCAAAATAAATTTAACACGACTAGAATGAGTAGACGTACTAGATATATAATATAGCCTAAATGTACAATACACCTCCAAACCTAAGGGATGTATTGTCCTCAATACATGTACAGATATGTAATAGAAAAAATATATAGATATGTACAGAAAATGTCATGGAAAAATAAATAAAATGCATGAGGTAGGGAAAAAAAACTTCCCTAGTTTGGATTGGAGTGTAGTTACTTCATTTGGCCCTGCGAGTGGAATTACGAGCACTGACTTTATACGTTAGTTTCCTCTTTATGGGGTTCATTTTGTCCCCCTCCTTATCAGTTTTCGTGAGCTCATCAATAAGATGATCGATGTCACAGTCTTCTACAGTCATGGAAGCTGGTGGGGTGCGTGGAACAGGGTCCTTACCTTTTGTGGTGGCAGTAGTGGCAGTGGCAGTTTTATCTTTCTCTTCTTCTTATTCATTCTCAAGATTTAATGATGTCGTCTTTTCAGGCTCCTTAGCAACAGTTTCCCTTTCATCAGCAGTGGTTCCTAAATTCAGGATTCGGCTCTAGCAGTAGGGGTTTGAGCTGGCTCCTCTGCAGCTTCAGGAATTGGGAGCAAAGAGGTGGGAAAGGTTGGGAATTCTGTCTTTGGCTTCGTAAAGTTCTTCTGTAGGGATCTTTTAAGAGCCAAATCTCTGCCTCACATAAGTCCAATATTGAACCTACTGCTTCTGGGTCTTGACCATCTCTTCATCTAGTTGGAACTGTTGAATCTCAAAGAGAGAAATCCTTTTCTCCAGTTGCTTTGAGTTCAGCACTTGCTATTGGAAAGAGTTACGAGATAATGAGGGTGCTACTGTGGGAAAATGTGCAGTAGTAGAAGTGGTAGCCTGACTATGCTGAGTTGATTTTGCAGCATCAATGCCTTGGAATTTGGAAAAAATGGCTTGGGACAGTCCACCCTTGTTAGGGGTGACATCCTCATCAGCATTGAGAGGGACTCTAGCAGTGCAACACAAAGCAGTAATGAGGAAGAGGAAGTTTAGGCTACCAGCATTTTTCTCAGCACACCAGTGCACCTCCTAAAATATGATCTGGCCAATATTGATTTTTCTCCCTATAATGATGGAGTGTAATAAGAGCATTCTCTCCTTTGAAACAGTCATATTATGAGTTGATGGCATAAGGCGACTCTTCAAAAAATGGTACCACACTTTCCCAATAGGCTTTAAAGAAACCCTCTCAACGGTATAGCAATCTTGACTGGAAACAGTCTAACGCATGCCTTCAACACATAAATGATTCAAGACTTGAGTCAACCCATCAATAGTGACATTGTCAGCAAAAGGTGTGTGTTTATCTTGCACATCAGTGATCCCAAATTGGGTGTTAATATGATCTTCCTCGAATAGAACTGAAGTGCCACGAACATAGACAAAAAGAGAATCAGGTGAATTAACATGTGCATAACATTCACGAACAACCTTTCCAAAAATGTCCTCAAGGTGCAAATAGAAAATACTCCACCCGTGCTTCTCTACGGTGGAGGACACGGACTCGTCATAGCCTATGTGTGGTTCGTCCTTGAACAAAAACCCTTGTTCGAAACAAAAAAGGGCGCTTTGAAATGTTATTGTTGTATTTTTGGCCGCGACACTATTGAAAAATGTTTTAAGTCGTGTAGTGCTAGCCCACGATGATTCAGCAGCCTTTGAAGCAGTCTTTACTCATGTTATTGAAGGAGGATAGAAAAAAATCTCAGAAAATATGGTCAGAGGAAATTTAGGAGAAGTTGAAGAGAAAGAAACAGTAAAGATAGAAAGTTTGTGGGAAATGTAAGAGACGTGAGCAGTTGAAAAGAGGTGAGTAGAAGAGATAATGTTGACAATTCAAAAAATTAAAACATACAGAGTAATCTTTGAGGCGTAGAGGAGGGAAAACTAAGGGAATTTTTTGGGGGGAAATGTGAGGTGACCTAGCCCTAAGATAAATGTTTTGCCTTTTCTTTATTGGACTACCCAAGTAACAGAATGGGCACAGGTATCCAAAAATCTCTTCCTTGGACTTTTCTGTCCGATTAACCCATGTTACCTTGTACCCCGAAGTTCATTCACCCAGTTTGTCACAGCATAATTTCCTTCTAAGATGCTGCGGCAAAGTCTTCTTAGTATCCCAACTGATAATCCCACACGTTTATTCTATCTCTAGAAATCTAGAAAAACTGCTCATTAATCAAAGATAAAAACAAAAATGAAACAACATTAAATTTTTAATGATAACAGATAATAAAAACGAAATGAAAGTAAAGCAATTAAAGAAAGGAAAAATAAAAACTAAATCGCTAACTCAAACATCTCGGAGGTCAATGGATTACTTGTCACGATCCACATGAGCACCCTAGTAGTGCTTCAAGCGTTGTCCATTAACTTTGAATGTGACCCCCATTTCCAGGTCTTTGATACTAATAGCTCCATGCGGGTATACTTGAGCTACTTCAAAGGGACCTGACCAGCAAGATTTTAATTTATCAGGGAACAATTTGAGCCTAGAGTTGAACAACAACACTTGTTGCTCTAATTCAAATTGCCTTGGCATAATTCTGTTATCATGACAACGTTTGGTCTTCTCCTTGTATAATTTAGCATTTTCAAATGTTTGTGCCCTGAATTCTTCTATTTCATTCAATTCTAACAACCTTTTTTGGCCAACTGTGACCCAATCCATGTTCAGCTTTTTACTAGCCCAAAATGTTTTTTGCTTGAGCTTAACAAGTAGGTGACATGGCTTTCCATAAATAAGCTTAAAAGGTGACATCCCCAACGGTGTTTTAAATTCAGTACGATAGGCCCACAAAGCTTCATCTAGTCTGAAGGATCAATCCTTACAAGTTGGGTTCACCATTTTTTCTAGAATCTTTTTAATTTCCCTGTTAGAAATATCAGCCTGTCCATTTGTTTGGGGATGATATGTCGTGGCAATCTTATGTTTCACCCCATACCGATGCAAGGCATTAGCCACTAGCTTGCAATCAAAATGAGATCCTCCATCACTAATAATGGCTCTAGGCGTACCGAATCTTGTGAAAATGTTCTTGTGCAAGAACTTCATTACTGACTTTGCTTCATTAGTAGGAAGCACAATAGCTTCAACCCATTTAGAGACATAGTCCACTACCAACAGTATGTACAGGTTGCCCACTGATGGTGGAAATGGATCGATAAAGTCTATTCCCCATACATCAAACAACTCAATCTCCAGAATATTTTGCAGTGGCATTTCATGTCTCCTGGATAGATTTTCTATCCTCTGACAATGGTCACATGACTAATAAAATTCATGAGCATCTTTGAACAGACTCGCCCAATAAAATACTGACTGAAGTACTTTGGCAACAGTTCACATTCCTTCAAAGTGTCTTCTATAAGAAGCTGAATAACAATGTTGCAAAATGTTATGTATTTTGTCATCAGGGACACACTTCCTAATTATTTGATCAGTAAAATGGTTAAATAGGAAAAGTTCATCCCAATAATAATGTTTGGCATCATAAAGGAATTTTTGTCTTCTTTGACTATTGAGATCAGGTGGCATCACGCTACTTACTAAAAAGTTCACTATATTGACATTCCAAGGTAATGCCATGGAAACTAACAGGTGCTCATTTGGAAAGCCTTCTTTAATAAGTTTGCCATTGCCATCTTCATTTCCAAATTCTAACCTTGACAAATGATCAGCCACTTGATTTTCAATCCCCTTTCGATCTCTAATTTCCAAGTCGAACTCCTGCAACAAGAGTATCCACCTAATCTATCTTGGCTTTGCATCTTTCTTGCTCACCAAATACTTAATAGCAGAGTGATCCGTGTAGACTGTGACCTTGGTACCAACTAGATAAGAGTGAAATTTATCGAATGCGGACACCACAATTAATAACTCCTTTTCTGTGGTGGTATAGTTAAGTTGCACATTCGACAGGGTTTTGCTCGCATAATATATTACACATACTTTGTCTTTTCTTTGCCCCAACACTGCTCCCACAGCATAATCGCTGGCATCACATATGAGTTCAAAAGGTAGCATCCATTCCAGAGCTATTACAATTGGTGCTACTACCAGCCGTTTCTTCAATTCCTCGAAAGCTACCAAGCAATGTTCATCAAAATTGAAAGGTCTATTTT
>CM025142.1:23582677-23594674 GCA_013467495.1 Gossypium gossypioides | reverse complement strand
CCTCATGGGACGATTCCCTATTTACCCTATATTACTAGTGAATGTTGGTTAAGTAAGTGAATTTAATTTCGCAGACGTAAACGACAGCTACCACTAATTTACTCTAAAGTGTACCGGAGCAAGCAATATCGCAACCCAATGTAGCAATTATGTAAGATGGATAGAACAAAAAGAAAGTTTTAAGAACAAACGTAAAGAAAAAAAATAATTGGGAAGAAGTGAAGAAGAATGTCTGAATAACAGTAGAGGGAATGAACACTTAAAATTCAAATCAGTTTTATGGAAAAGAGCAAAAACATAAATCCTTGTTGCATACGCATAGACTCGAACACAGAACCAGGGAATATGCATATGCTTAACTAGTGAACCAGCAGGCTCTTTCTTGACACAAAAAGGCATAGAATTAACTTAAATAAGGAATCCTAGCTAAGGGTTCAAAGAAAGAAATTAACAAAATTTCAAAATTTCTGCGACTCGAACCTCAAATCTCAAGTGAGCCAACAAAACGCACAAGCACAGAAGCAAATACATATTCATCAACACCACCTAATAGTTAAAACTCAAATTTTTGGGGCGTTATAACTCTCTCCCCCTAAAAGAAAATTTTAGCGTAAAAATTTCACCTGCTTCAGAAAAAAAAATGAATATTTCTGGTGTATCGAATCTTTAGGTTCTTAGGTGGCTTCCTCGGTACCGTGATACCGTCATAAGACCTTTACTAGAGGTACAATCTTCCTTCGTAAGACTTTAACATCCTGTTCCAGAGTCTGAACTGGTTCATTTTCGAAGGTCAAATCAGGCCTTACTTTAATCTCCTCTACAGGCACTACATAGGAAGGGTCAGACCGACACCTTCTTAACATCGAGATGTGGAACACGTCGTGTATTCCATCAAGCTCAAGGGGAAACTCAAGTCCATAAACAATCGGTCCCATGCATTTCAGAATACGATAGGGTCTAATGAATCTCAGATTTAACTTTCCCTTTCGTCCGAATCAGAGGACCTTTTTCCACGGCGATACTTTCAGAAACACATCACCCACAGAGTACTCAATATCCTTTCTTTTTAAGTCAGCATATAATTTCTTTTGGTCCGAAGCAGCTTTCAAACAATCCTAGATCAGTCTAACCGTGTTCTCAATTTTAGATACTAATTAAGGACCCAAAACCCGTCGTTCACCTAACTTGGTCCAACACAGAGGAGTACGACACTTACGGTAATACATAGCCTCGTAAGGTGCCATCTGAATGCTAGACTGGTAACTATTGTTATATGTAAATTCAGCTAATGACAGGTGATCCTCCCAACTGCCCTGAATTCAATCACACAAATCCTAAGAATATCCTCTAAAATCTAAATAACTCACTCAAATTGTCCATCAGACTGAGGATGATACATAATACTGAAATCCAATCGTTTACCTAAAGCTTCATGCAATTTGTTCCAGAATTGAGAGGTGAAAGACAGATCCCTATCCAGAATGAAAAAAACCAGAACTCCATGTAACCTCACAATCTCACACACGTATAGTTTAGCTAACTTTTGTAGCGAATAATCAATTCTGGTTGGAAGGAAATGAACATACTTGGTCAATCGATCAACGATGACCGACACTGAATCCTTCTTAGTGGGTGTTAGAGGTATCCCACTAACAAAATCCATTGCCACATATTCTCAGTTCCACTGAGGAATCTTAACCGGCTGAAGCAACCCTGAAGGCAATTCATGCTCAGCCTTGACCTTTTGACATGTCAGAGAACGAGAAATGAAAGTAGTCACTTCTCGTTTCAAACCAGGCCACTAGTACAGTTCTCGACGATCACGGTACATTTTATTCCCACTAGGATGGATAGCGTAAGAGCTGTTATGCGCTTCCTGTAGGATCGACTGTCGTATCTCATAGTCCTTAGGCATACAGATATGACCTCTGAAACACAAAACCCCGTCACTACTCAAACTAGACTCAAAAGTTCCACCAGACTCCACCTATCATATTTGCTAAACTAAAGACTCATCATCCAATTGTTTAGCTCGGATCTGCTCAACCCAAGTTGGTTTAAATTGTAACTCAGCTAGTAGACTCCCGTCATCAAATAAATCAATCGAGCAAACATCACTCGTAGACCAGTCATCACTCGATCACTAAGAGCGTCGGCTACTACATTAGCCTTACCTGGGTGATACGCAAGCATAAAGTTGTAGTTCTTAAGCAGCTCAACCCATGTACGCTGTCTAAGGTTCAAATCCTTCTGAGTTAGCAGATACTTGAGACTCTTGTGTCAGTGTAAATGATACACCTCTCACCATACAAATAATGCCTCTAGATCTTGAGAGCAAGCAGGATCGCAGTCAGCTTGAGATCGTGAGTAGGATAGTTACCCTCATGCGTCTTAAGCTGGCGAGACACAGAAGCTACTACGTTACCATCTTGCATCATAACACACCCTAAGCCAACGTGTGATGCATCATTGTAAACCACAAACTCTTTACTCGGCCCAGGCTGAACTAAAATAGGAGCTTGGGTCAGAATAGACTTGAGCTTCTCAATGCTTGACTGATGCTCCTCAGACCACTTAAATGGAGTATTCTTACGCAACAATTTAGTCAGGGGAGATGCTATCAGGCAGAACCCTCGAAAAACCATCGTAGTAACCTTCCAAACCGAGAAAACTCCACAGTTCAGATACATTCTTTAGTTGTTTCCACTCAACTACCGCCTCAATTTTCTTGGGATCGACTCAGATTCCACTGGCGGTCACAACATGCCCTAGAAAGGCAACTTCAGATAACCATAACTTGCACTTACTGAACTTAGCATACAATTATTTTTCATGAAGCATTTACAATATGATATGAAGATGCTCGTCGTGTTCGATTCCAGTCTTTGAATAAATTAGAATATCATCGATTAACACTGCCACAAATTGATCCAAATGTAGTTGAAATACTCGATTTATCAGGTCCATAAATGCAGTCGGAGCATTAGTTAACCTGAAATGAATAACCAGGAACTCGTAATGTCCGTAACGAGTCTTGATGGCAGTCTTGAACACTTCCATCTCCTTAACTTTGAGTTGATGGTAACCAGAATGGAGGCCAATCTTGGAAAACACAAAAGCCCCACGAAACTGATCAAATAAATCATCAATTCTTATGAGCGGATACTTATTTTTGACTGTTAACTTATTTAGCTAACGATAATCAATACACATTCTCATCGTATCATCTTTCTTTTTGACAAACAGCACTGGTGCTCCTCACGGAGACACATTCGGTCTAATGAACCCTCGATTGAGAAGTTCTTGAAGTTGAGATTTTAGCTTAGCAACCTCTTTCGGTGCCATACGATAAGGTGCAATCAACACCGTAGTTGTTCCAAGTATCAGATCGATATCAAACTCAACCTCCTAGTTCGGTGCTACCTTTGGCAACTCATCGAGTGGATGCTTAACTAGTGAACCAGCAAACTCATTCTTGACATAAAAAAAGCACAAAAGGAAACTGAAACAAGGAATCCTAGCTAAGGGTTCAAATAAATAAATTAACAAAATTCTAAAATTTATGCGACAGAATACACAACCACAGAAGCAGACACATATTCATCGACACCACCTAATAGTAAAAACTCAAATTTTAGGGTGTTACAATTCAGCTCCTCTCTTGGTTTAGAGATTTCCAATTCCTTTATAGGTTTTAGATTGTTTGGTTCTTCCTCAAATTCTGCTTCTTCTGTCTTAGTAACTGAGTTAGTTTTAGTTTCAAATTTGTTCGATGACTCATCAGTTTCTAGTTCTATTGGTTCACTCAATTTAGTTGGGTTTAGTTCATGGACATTCTCCACTAACCTTTCAAGATCATCGATTGTGATGCAACCTTGAACATACAGGCCATTCAGGTTTGCATTTGTTTTAACTTGGGCCCTTAAGCAAAGTGAAGTTATCAATGATGGAAAGAAGCACTTCCAGTCTTTTTTCTAGCACAATCGTGGATTTTTTTGAGAATTATCTTCCTAACTTTGATAGACCTTTCTGTCATAATTACATACAACAAAAGCAATCGTCCCATCGAGATGGTGGAACTATGTGAGATGGGCATGAAACTATATCGAACAAAATAGAACCATACCTTAGCCAACAATTTTAGATATTCCCTTCGACAAGAATGACTACCATACTTTCTTGTAATCTATTGGGATCTTTGATTTGTCACAACATTAAGCACTTGTTGAAGAAAATCCCAATTTATATTTTTTATCATGGAAAAGTATTCATCTTCTTCAACATCAAGTAGGTTAAACAAATCATTAATGGACTTAGAAGGTACGGGTACCTTCTTCTTACGAACAAGAACTTCAGTAGCATCTGACATAGTTAAATTAGTATAGAAATCTCGAACTAACTCCTCTTCGGGCAATGATCGTGCATCACAAAAATAGTTCCAATTGAGGGCATTAATCGTCTTGTGAATCGGCAAAGGCACAACCATCTTATCATTTCTTTCTAAGTTGAAACCCCTTTTTTGGCATCATAGGTTGATTTTTGAAGATGGAATCAAACCTTTCTTTCACTTTCTTATCTTGAATCACTTTGGAATTTTCGGCAGAGGTCTTGGAAGATCTAGTTCTTTTATGAGACATGGTGATTTTTGCTGAAAAAATAGGTAAATTTTTGGCAATGGATAAAGCAAGGGATTTTGTGGCAGCGATAGGTTTGTGACAGCGACAGGTTTGCGGTGGTGCACGACTTACGACAACGATAGGGTACGGCAATAATAGGAATGCAACAACGATGTGGTTATTCCAACAAAAGGCTCGTGGTGACAATATGCTAGGGTTTTTGCGGCGAGGGAAGGATATTGGGGAGATTCTTGAGGATTTAGGCCGACGACTAAGAGGAAAAGAATGAGTGGCTCGGGTTTAAGCTAATTGCTTGAAGGATTGTGAAAATTATGATGGTGGAGAAGGGTTTATATAGTGGTGAATTAGGGAAAACTTGTAGAAAAAAATTAGCTATAAAAGGTGACTTGGGCGGCACGTATAAAGGAAAAGATGTAGTGGCACAATTAGGGTTTTAGAGAATCCTATGGACGGCAACATGGGGTGATTTTTCTGCTCTTTGCCGTTTCAGGCCTTGAGCCCAAACTGTATTTACAAACTAAACTGCTTAAGATAAAATAAACCGATTAGTACTTGGGAAAATTTGACCCCCTTATTAAACATAAAAAATAAAATTGATATTAAAAACAAAAATGAAAATGAAAATAAAAATTTTGAAGTTAATTAGAAAATTTGTTCTCAAAAGATTACATTAAATTAATTTCTAAGAAAGATTGGAGGGGTCACAAAAATCCCGCTTAAGTTCTAATCTCCTGAGATAGAATTAATTAAATGTACTAATTCAAGAAAAAAAATTATAAATATTTATTAAGAAGTAAAATTATGAAAAATTAAGGGTCTATTAATTTGAACGAGGTTCTAATTCGCTCAACTTTACCATCCCAATAGCGCTTGAAACGTTGACAATTAACTTTAAATGTACCTCAATGGTTTTCGTATAATTCTACAGCTCCATATGGATAAACTTTTAGATGGTATAAGGTCCTTTCCATTAAGATTTAAACTTTTCCAGAAATACCCTTAGCCTTGAATTAAACAACAACACTTTCTGACCTTCTTTGGATTCACGAGGTTGTATACGACTGTCATGCCATCTCTTTGATTTTTCTTTACACATTTTGGCATTCTTGTATGAAAATAACCTCAACTCTTCCAACTCATCAAGCTGTAACATCCTTCTCTCTCCAGCTATCAAAATATATTTGTTCCCATAAAAAGAAGGAAACGAGCGTAGAAAATCAATGCCCCATATGTCGAATAGTTCAACATCTAAAATATTTGTCAAGGGCGTCTTGTTCCTCGATATGTTTCTGGTTCTTTGGCATCTATCATAGTTTTTCACATATGCATAGGCATCCTTAAACACTACCAAAAGAATCATGCTTGTATCATATGGGCAAGTAAAAGTAGTTTTACGTTGGTCTTTCGGGGTAACAACTATTTGGTTGTATCTCGAATATCCATCTAAAAAGTAGTAAAAGTTCGTTACCTGCCAGTCGATCTAACATTTGATCCATAAAAGGTAACATAAAATGATCCTTACAAGTGACTTTGTTCAATTTTCTTTAGCCAGTACTAATTCCCCAACACGTGATAGTTCTCATCGAGATTAACTCGTTACATTCATTTTTGACAATCGTGATTCCACCTTTCTTTGGTACACATTGTATCGGACATACCTAAGAAATATCTAACATGGGGTAGATAATTCCCACATCTAACCATTTGATTACCTCCTTCCGTACTACTTCTTTCATGATAGGGTGAAGTCTCTTTTTCCCATCAATTTTACCTCACTCACCCACCTCTAAAATAATTTTATGCATACAGTAGAAAGGGGTTATACCTCGTATGTCAGCTATGGTCCAAAAAATTGCCTTTTTAAATTTCCTTAAAACAACAATCAGTTGCTCCTCTTGGTGTTTTGTCAGTTTTGCTGAAACAATCACAGAAAAAGTATAACTGTTACGTAAATAAACATATTTTAAATGGGATAGAAGTACCTTTAGTTCAAGCTTAGGCTGTTTCTCGATTGACAACTTGGGTTGTTTAAATTCCTGAACTTCCAACTCTAGCGGTTCGAACCGTAGTGGTTGAACATAACTCCTCGGGTTAACCTTCATCAAAGCCATGTTTTCATTACCTTTTTCATCTTCCAATGGTTCAGACCCTAAAGTGTTATCCAATGGATCCTTTTCAAAATTACTCTTGCAGTCTATAGAAACTAAGGTTTCTAATTCCTCCATTACTGAACATTCCTCCGTTAGATCGGGAAATTTCATGGCCTTCAGAATGTTAAATGTTAGCTGGTAGTCTTGAACACTCATTATGAGTTTTCTCTTTTGTACATCTATTAACGTTCTTCCCGTGGCTAGGAAAGGTCTCCCTAGGATGACTGAAACTTCCTTATCTACTTCAAAGTCTAACACAATAAAGTTAGCAAGAAAAATAAAGTTATTAACTCTTGCCAAAACCTTCTCGATCTTTCCCTCAGGATATGTTAATGAACGATCCGCTAGTTGAAGTGTCACAATAGTGGGTCTTAATTCACCTATTCCCAACAATTTGAAAATAGATTTGTGCATCAAGTTGATGCTTGCTCCTAAGTCACACAAAACTTTACCACATTAAGATTCTCCGATGTTATAGGGTATCGTAAAGCTTCCAGGGTCTTTCAATTTTGGAGGTAGCTTGTTCTGTAAGAACACACTGCACTCCATTGTTAAAGAAACAATCTCATACTCATTAAGCCTTTTCTTCTTAGACAGAATATCCTTCATAAACTTCACGTAATTAGGCATTTTCTCTAAAGCCCCCACCAATGGGAAGTTTATGTGAAGTTGCTTTAGAACATCCAAGAACTTCTTGAATTGCACCTCTTGTTTCTGCTTATGCTATTGGAGTCTTTGAGGATATGGAAATTTAGGTTGAAATGGACAACATTTCTGAGGTAAATCTGCAAAAAAAAAGAGTTAGCTTTTCAGAATTCACTAGTCTAGGGTTTACCTTATCAGATTTTTCAGCATCTGATTTTTTTGGTGTAGGAACTTCAACTATTGGTTGACTTTCCCCCTTTTCAGTAGGCTCATATTTAATCACAACCTCCTTAGGTTCCAAAATCTTACCACTTTGTAATGCAACTACCTTGCAATGTTCCTTACCAAAATTACTCAGATTTTCTGTATTGCTTGGAAAGGCTCCTAGCGGTCTACTACGAAGCTTTGTAGCTAACTAACCTATCTAGTTTGCCAGATTCTTTTCTGTTATTGCTTGACTTTGGATTAATGCATCATTTTTTGCCATGTACGCCTTTAACAAGTCTTCCAAACTATTTGATGACTCAGCTTAAGGTGGTTTTAGAGCTTGTTGACTAAACCCTTGAGATTGATTAGGTCTATGTTGCATATGATTGTTTGGTCCATTTCTTTTGTTACTCCAGGAAAAGTTCGGATGATTCCACCTTGATGGATTGTAGAAGTTAGACTGTGGTACTTGTACACTTCTATTTTTATATTTATTCCTTACATAAAAAATAGACTCGGGGTTTGAAGGGCAATTCTCGAAAGAATGATCATCCCCACAATACACACAGGAAACAACATCTTACTGACTTGGTGATTGAACTACAAAATTATTTAAACCATTAGTGGTAAACTATTTTAACATTGAGGAAATAGAAGATACCTGAGCAGAGAGTGACGTTAGTGCGTGCACTTCATGCACTCCAGCTACTCGTCTTCCGAAAATTGCTTGATTTTTTGGCTATTGGTAATTTTTGCTAGTGATTCTCTCGATAGTCTCGTAAGCCTTGTTATAAGACTTAGAAAAAATTATACCATTCGCAGAAGCATCTACCATTAATCTTGTATGTGCGTTGAGACTATTATAAAATGTCTCCAACTGGATACAATGAAGAATCCCATAATGAGGACACTTACAAAGTAATTCTTTGAATCTTTCCCATGCCTCGTATAAGGACTCGTCATCCAATTGTTGGAAAGTAGTTATCTCATTTTGCAACTTTGCTTTCTTCCTCGATAGAGAATAGTTTACCAAAAATCTTTCTGCTAATTCTTGCCAAGTAGATATTGAACTTGGTGGTAATGAATTTCGCCATACTCGTGCTCAATCTCGCAACGAGTATGGAAACAACTTGAACCTTAACGCATCTTTAGTTACACCAACTATCTTAAATGAATCATTCACCTTCATAATAATCGAAGGTGAAGATGTGGATCTTCCGTGGGCATACCACTAAATTGGCCCACCGTTTGGAGCATTTTAAACATCATTGGTTTCAATTCAAATTGGGGTGGCTCGATATATGACCTATTAATTCCCATATTTAACTTATTGAAGAGTGGCACAGCGTATTGTCTAACAGCACGATCCCTATTATCAGCAATAATGATTGGTTGTGCACATGATTGACTCTATTACCTTGTCCATCAATTTGATTTCCAAAGGTCCATCTCGGCTTTTCTTTGAGCAAACCTCTCGCGTCTTCTCTGTTTAAATGTCCGCTCAATTTTAGGGTCTACGGGTAATAGATCGATGATTTGATCTATGCTCATAAACACCTGATAAATAAATCACAAATAAAGAATAAAGAATAAATTAGTAATGTTTGAAATTAAATTAAAGCCAAACTGCAAAAATAATTTCACAAAGAATGATTAAGGCAATAGTCCCTAGCAACGACTCCAAAATCTTGTAACGGTATTTGTGCAAGTGTACACAGTCGTTCAAGTAATAAGGAAGTAAAATGAGTTATTGTCTCCATAGGGACTATGTATGTTAATCGATTATTTGCAAAATTATAAATAAACAATTTGGTGGTAAAAACACAATACTTTGAGTGCTGGATGATTAAATTAAATTATCTAAATGCAAGATGATCCCTACGCATTTAAATCTAAATGCAAATGATCTAAATGTATGAATTAATGGATTTAGCAACAAAAACAATCAACATAAAATAGGCTAGGATAATTATATTAATTAACTCAATTCATTTTCATCATGCTTAAAGTGTTCGAAAAACATTCCATGACAACTCGATCTTCCACGAGTTTGGAAACCAAATGAAGTCCTCCCAGATCTTTTACTTATTGAAAGATGCATTTTACTGATCATATTAAACTAAGGGTTTCTTAGCGTTTAAGTGAGGTAACAGGGACATTTACGCTTGAAACAATTTAATCACATAAACCTAAAAACTATGCAAGATAATAGAGCGAACTAAAGATATTATGAACCTCTAATTTAGTCGGGTTTAATGATCTAAATTGAGCATTGCACTTTTCAATTATGTGTCTACTAGCTATCATCTGGTTAGGATCGCTTAGCTAATCTGAATGCATCCAATCACATATGAATGGAATACATCTTGATTTTAATTGAAAACATGATCGACTAAGGCGCAAACATGTTAAACATGAATCAAATAAATATTATTGAATTAACATAATCATCCTAGAAAATAGAATTAAGCTAACATTGTTGATGTCAAGAACAATAAACACATAGCAAATATAATTAAACTAAATATCAAGAAGGAAAGAGTAAAGTCTAATTTAGTACAGTTGCCTTTTGGATATTGCTGACTGATGTGTTCCTTCGTTCTACTCGTTTCTCTTTTGCTAAGGTTTCTTAATATGGCTGACCAAGATAGTGTGTTGACAAAGCATTTGTTGGCTAAAGAATGGAAAGGAAAATGGGGAGGCTAGGCGTGGGGAAAAAGGAACAAGAGAGGAAATGAAAGAATGCTAGTGAATGAATGAATTAAGGAATGCCTTGAAAGGTGAAAGGTGTGTGGTATTTATAGGTGAAGGAAAAAGTGAAGTTTACTAAAAATAGAATTTGAAATTCTCCTTCTTCTATCATACTTGGATGGCCAAAAATTTTGGAAAAGAAGATGACTTGGTTGCTTTATTTTGAATTCAAAACTTTGCTATTAATAGCTATAAGGTGGACGGTTTCAAAGGGTAGACTTGTGTGCCAATTTCTAACATCTTTGAAACTGTATGGACCTTCAACAAAATATCCCAAAGCTTATTTTTGGGCAGCCATTTGCTTGTGCCGAAATTGGGCTTTAATTCCTCCTTGTTCGCGATTTCATAGTCCAATAAATAATCAGACTTGTCCATCATGTAGCACACTTTTACTGGGTCAAATTAACATCCTTATGACCTAGTTTTACATAGTCTTGCCGTCCAAAAAGAGTGGGTATGTACATGTCCATGCAACATTTATATTAATCTCATCTTCTATGGTCCTATGAAAATTAACATATTAATAATTAACATGAAAATAATATAAATTATGCATATATATCATGTAGTAAGGCATAATTTCACATACTTTATAAATTCATGTCCAATATTAATATTTAAGTAAAGTTCACTTAATTCAATAACAATTACTTAAGATTAACATATTTATTAAGTCAAAAGGTGGAAAAAAATATATAAAGAAACCTTTTATAATTTCGAGTTTGCAAGCATCATCTTCATCCCTCCCTTGCTCCCATTTTCTTCAATTAGAACAGCCCCAAAACCAAAATCTTGAATCTCCAAGATCAACTCCAACCTTGCCAAGAAAGTGCCATTGCTGCCCATCTCTATTAACTTGTGTAAGACCTCCTTTTCTTTTAACTTCTTGGGTAATCTTGCAAGTTAAAAACTTAAATTTCTAGATTTTGAATTTGGGGAATTTTTAATGTTTTAAAAGGTATTTTCCAACTTTTAATTAGATCTCAAATCATTTTAAAATTTAGCCCTAATTCTAGCCACCATGGGTGGTGGTGCGTGCGCATATATGTAGAAAAGGGGCTGTTTTGTTTCTTGAATCTTGCCCATTTAATTTCAGCCTTAATTTGAGTGCTTGAACCCTTATAATCAGCCTTTAAACTCATGTCAACTAGGGAAAAATGTAACACCCCAAATTTTGGGCCTAGAAGAAATAGGTTTTGAACAAGGGAACAGTTAGGAGACTGCACATAAATACTTAGTTGTGCAAGGAAGTGACATAAATGAATGTCTGCTTCAGTGGTTAAATGATTTAGGAGTGTTTGGAAGTGTCTGAGAAGTTAGGGGTTCAAGCCTTGGCTTATGCAAAATTTTTACTTTAAGTGAATAAAATCATTGGATCTAGATAGTAGGTTCTTTAATTAATGTAGTTAAAATATGATACAAAGGAGTTGTTGGTCTAATGGTAAGGGGCGTGTGGAGTGTAAATGGGGTCTAAGGTTCGAATGGTGGTGCATCAAAAAGGGAGCATTTATTTTGTTGCCTAATTTGTGTGGGTGGTAGAGTTGGATTGAAATACTGCTAAGTGGAGTTTGAACTGGTCATAGAGAGAATTGAGGAGGGATATTTGG
>CM025142.1:23572027-23582577 GCA_013467495.1 Gossypium gossypioides | reverse complement strand
TATGTCACGACATGTTGCATGGGGTTGGGTTGTTATATTTGGAGGAAGTGTACTGTACTGTTAAGGTCGTATGGGTCGGCCAAGACGACTGTGGACCTACTGGTGGCTTTGCCACATATACTATTACTGCCAGCTTTGTTGCGATACTATTACTGGTAGCTTTGCTGCGATATTGATGTGTTGGCTGGGTGGGTCGATTTTATCCCCATCTGGTGTGTTGGTGGTATGGAGTAGTGTGTTGGCTAGATTGGGATGAGTTGCATTATTGCACTGCATTGTTACTGTATTGGGCTAAGACCCATACTGATTCTGTTTTGGGCTAAGGCCCATATTGTTACTGTATTGGGCTAAGGCCCACATTGATGCTGTATTGGGCTAAGGCCCACACTATTACTCTATTGGGCTAAGGCCCACACTGTACTGTCACTGAATAGGGCTCAGGCCAAGACTGTTATTGCATCCTGTTTACGAATGACTGATAGGGGATTACACACTGAGTTTTGTAAACTCACCCTCTCCTCTTAACTGTACAGGTAATCCTCAGTCTTAGGTGATTCAGTACCGCGAGGGACTCGAAGGTGGCCACACAACTACAGTCGTTCACACTTGCTTTTATTTTACTTTAAATTATAAGTTGGGTTTTGTTTTGTAATAAGGCCTTTAATTTGGGTTTTAAATTTTTAATTGGGCTTTTGCTTACATATTTTACACTGCTAGTTAGGTGAAAACGAATTTTCAAAATAATTACTGTTTTCAATGGAACGAACGTTAAATGATAGAGTTTTCAAATGCTTCCACGTTTTAAATCAACTTAATATAATAATAGCAGTTAATAAGGAAAACAATTGGTTAAGTGTTTCGTTAACATTACCAAAGAGGCTTCCAAACTTAAGAAACGTGTTTTATCAACAAGTCTAAATTTTGAGAGACACTTCAATGTGGCACACCAGATAGGCCATAACGTCTAGGCTGGGTTTGGGGTGTTACAAAAAATGTTCTTGATCGATTGGATATTCGAAACTTAGAAATTGGGAAGCATAAGTGTAATTAAGCATAAACAAGTTTGTTGTTTCGACATAGTTGTTAGTGTAATTAAGCGTAAACAAGTTTGTTGTTTCGACATAGTTGTTGGGTAAAGGTTATGGATTGATTACATTAAGGAATTTAATCATTATTAGCTACTGATTTTCTAGTATATTGTTGAATTATGTGCTGAACCAAACGTCCCAAATCAACCGTAAAGCCAATGAACAATCTCATGTACGATTAGAATCGAAATAGGGTAAGAATTTTAACTAGTTTAGATTCATAAAATAGTTATAATTTCAATGATTGGTTTGAACCCATAAGTGGGTATTTGGGGGATGGTTTAAAGTTAAATTGATTGAGTTTATAGTGAATTTTCTTTTATGTTTGTATAAGAATATATTAAGGAAAATTGGAAGATTCGCTAGTGTGCTGCGAGGAAGCGAGAAATAAGGTGTGGGTCCTAAACTTGTAAATTTGTTTGATAATGATAAATGTCATGTTATATTTGATAAATTAGCTTACCAATTGGATTGTCTTACTAGCCAAAATATTAGTTTTGTGAGTGGCCAAACCAGGTACTTTTCGAGCCTTAAAAGATTGATGTGTTAGCAGAATTGGTAGTTTGACAGTATGAATGTGTGACTGAGATTTTTATGCATAATTTTATTATGTAATATTAGGTTTATGCATGATTTAAATGCATGAAATATTTTTTATGATGTATATTCATAAGGTTGTTATTTATGCACAATGGAATTCGTAAATTATGTGAAGTTGAATGATATTGATAGATACCATCTTAATGGTAATTTTAATGTTGGAACACTGTTTCCTTTTAGCAAAAGTATGTGATTATTGAGGACATGTTGAACATGTCAAATAAATATGAAAAGTATTGAAATATGAATAGGTATGAGTTTGTGTGACATATTGCATACGCATTGGGTTGGGATATTTTATGGTTGATAGAGGAGTTCCGTAGAGTACCGATGCCATATTAAGTCCAAATATATTTGTAGTCCGTACACTGCATTTGGAGTACCGAGGGTATTGGCGATTTTATCCCATATTATATGTTATTGGCGATTGTATCACACTATTTGATATACGACAAATTTTTTACATGATTGATTATTGGAGGTTTTACCACATCGAGCTGTGCTCGCATTTGTTGGAGTTTGGAAGACGGTTCTAGAGAACACATGGTTTGTTGTAGATTGTATGGGTAGGATCTCGCATGTGCATTTGTCACGATCATTTCCATTTAAATTGTTATTGATAATGTTTGAATGTGCTATGGGTATCTCTATAAAATTACTTGAATGAATGCTTGAAGCATGTTTGTTTAGTGTCACACCGAGCTTGTTAAGCTTACCCCATTACCTTAACTTCTCAGGTAATGAACGAAATTAGGATTGGAATTGGGATACAGACGTACGATACACTTTGGACTCATTTTCGTCATATTATTTTCCTTTTATTTTATTTCTGGTTTATTTTGTCATTATTTTTATTATTGAGTTTTTGGATTGTAAGTTATTTAAAATTGTGGTTTGGGACTGTTTGTGTTTTGGGGATTACCAAGCATGCATGACACTCATACTTGGATTAGTTTTACGGATCTTGAACATTGAAATTGGACTATGCAGGATACATGACTAAGTTAATAATTTGACTAGTAATGATATTTTTCTGCTGTGAAGAAGGTATTCAAAATTATTTTTGTAAAGCAATGCCGACAATTAGGTTTTATAAAAATTCACGTAATTCGCTAATTTGATTAAAGTATAGTTGGACTAAGTAAAGGGACATTTTCCAAAGTTAACAATAGCAACCACGATTTTATAAAAGAGAGTACTTGAAACTTTTAAACTGTCATTAGGGTAGGTTCGACACTAAGATGTCCAATGGGGCCTTCACGATTCGGTATTAACATCTAGGCCGAGCTTGGAAGGTTATATTTAGTGGTATCAGAGCCTAGGCTTAAAACCTCAGACTGAATTTTTGAACCTTTTCAAAATGGGTTTGCATGCATGCATACATGAAAAAGGGGTATCTTTTAGAAAAACAAACGACAAAATTTTGAAAGTAATTTTTTTAGGGAATGATAGAGTCCGAAGGTCTGATGCCAAGTCCATAGAAACAGTAATGGAACTTTAGTAAGAGTATAGAGACTATTTCATAAAACTTTAATGAAATAATAATAAAATGTGAGTGCGCAAAAGACTAAACAAAGTACTAAAAGCTCTTACTTGAAAATTGTAGATTCATAAAACACAAAATTGAGCGCACGTGGAATGATAACTCATGATAGGAGGGGCCGTAGGTGGCGACCTATGGGGGCTCCGGTTGAGTTGGGTGCATCATAGGGCCAGAATAGGATAATGAACAGAATAAGGTTAATAGTGAACCCACTACTGATGTTGGGAATATTGAAAATGGGAATATTAATGATGACCATGTGGAGAATAATCCAGTAACTCAGGCTTTATTGAGGGCTTTGAATAGGGTTGTTGGGGCTCCAATAGGAGTTAGTCGTAGGACAATTATCGAGAGGCTCTACTGTAGTGGGGCAGAATTTTTAGGGGTATTACTTGAACTAATCCTACAGTGGTTGAGCATCAGATGGAAACCACTAAATGGATTTTGGAGGATTTAGACTGTACTCCTGAGCAGAAGCTTAAGGGGGTTGTGTCATTATTAAGGGATGAGGCTTATCGATGGTGGCAATTAGTGCTTAAAGGTATGTTCCCAAAGCAAATTAATTGGACTTATTTTCAGGATTCATTTTAGAGTAAGTTTGTAGGTTCTCGCTATGTAGAGGCCTGTCATTTGGAATTTATTGAGCTTAAACATGGAGACAAGATAGTTTTTGAGCATGAGCCGAAAATTTTAAGGTTGAGCAATTTTTAGGAGGGTTTAAGGTATGCCTCAAGGTTTAGGTAGCTCCACACCAAGAGCGTGTGTTTGAGGCTTTGTTCGAAAAGACCAAGATTATTGAAGAGATTAAGGGCGTAGAGCGTAAGAAGAAAGAGAAGCAAAGAGATCAGCCTAAAAGAGAGACAAGCACTACTGGCCCAAATCCACAACCTATGAAGTGGTCCAGAGAGGCTAGACCACCACAGAATAGGAAAGTAGTGGACCCTAGAGAAGGGTAGAATCGGGTTTGCCAGTATTGTCAAAAGCGCCATCCAGGCAAGTGTTGGAAAAGGATGGGTGCTTGTTTGGTATTTGGTCCAATGGAGCCTAAGATTAGGGATTGTCCTTGCCGTCAAGATCAGGTGCAAGCTTCAGCTCAGAATCAAGGCCCAACTGGGGGGTCAAAATCGGAGAGTTAATTAGGGTGCTTAGAGGGGTCGTAATCAGAATCGAAATGGGAATGGTAATCGAGGTCAGAGAGCACCAGCTCAAGGTGTGAATTGAGCTGAGGCGAGAGAACGTGCCTTGGTTTATATGGCTAGGAGCCAAGAGGATAGAGATGCGACTAACGTCATAGCAGGTACCTTAACTATTTATTCGATACCCTATTTTGCTTTGATTGATATAGGATCTACCCTTTCGTATGTTGGTTGTAATATGGCTGTAAAATTGGGAATTGAGGTAGGGGAAGTTGAAAACATTGGAACTGTAGTTATTCCATTAGAATCCTCTACACTTGTGAATAAAGTTTATAAAAGATGTCCTTTAGAGGTTCAGGGAGAGGTATTTCCTACCAATTTGATGAAGCTTCCTTTTAATGAATTTAATTTGATTTTGGGGATAGAGTGGTTGCTTGAGCATCAAGTTCGATTAGATTGTGCATTGAAGAGGGCGACTTTGGTGACTGAGTCTGGGAAAGAAGTTACAATGGTAGGGGAACATCAGAATTATCTGTCCAAATGTAATCTCTACTTCAGTAGCTGAAAAGATGGTGCAAAACATTTTTGGCTTATGTTTGAGATGTAAGTGACGTTGATACTTTAGATAAAAGGATTCGTATAGTGAGGGAATTTCCTGATGTATTTCCCGAGGAACTGCCAGGGTTATCTCTGGAGAAGGAAGTAAAATTTCAAATTGAGTTGTTACCGGGAATGACATCAGTATCCATCACTCCCTACCGCATGGCACCTAAACAGCTTAAGGAGTTGAAGGTGCATTTGCGAGAATTTTTGGATAGGAGTTTTATTAGACCTAGCATTTTGCCTTAGGGTGCACGAGTTTTATTTGTGGAAAAGAAAGATGGAACCTTACGGTTGTGCATTGATTATCGAAAACTAAATAAATTAACTATCAAGAATAAGTACCTTTAACCAAGGATTGACGACCTATTCGATCAGTTTAGAGGTGCAACTTTTTTTTCCAAAATTAACTTAAGATCTGAGTATTACCAACTCAAAGTGAAAGAATCCGATATACCCAAAATCACTTTTAGGACTCATTATGGACATTACGAGTTCCTTGTCATACCTTTTGGGTTGACTAATGTGCTAGCAGATTTCATGGACTTGATGAATCTTGTCTTTCAACCTTTCCTTGATCAGTTCATCATGGTTTTCATCGACGACATCCTTGTGTACTCTAAGAAAAAGATCGAGCATGATGAGCATTTGAGAGTGGTTTTATAGATACTTCGTGAAAAATAATTGTTTACTAAACCCAGTAAGTGTGAATTTTGGTTGAGGAAGTGACGTTTTTGGGTCACGTGCTATCGATTGAGGGTATTCGCGTAGATCCCAAAAAGATTGAAGCTATCCTATATTAGAGCCAACCAAAGAATGTTTTGGAAATTTAGAGTTTTTGGGGACATGTTAGGTATTATCGAAGGTTTCTTGAGGTTTTTTCCTTGATAGTAGCCCCATTGACTAATCTGTTGGGGAAGAATGCTATTTTTAATTGGGGAGATGAACAACAGGTCAGTTTTAAAAAGTGGAAATTTGTGTTGACATAAGCTCCCATTTTAATTCAACCAGTATCCGACAAGGAATATGTTATGTATAGCGATGCTTCGCCTATTGGATTTGGTTGTGTCTTGATGCACGATGGTAAACTGGTAGCCTATGCTTTGAGACAGCTTCGGCTACATGAAGGTAATTACCTCACTCATGATTCAGAGTTTCCAGTTGTTGTGTTTGCTCTAAAAATTTTAAGATATTACCTGCATGGTGAGAAGTGTATTATTTACACCGATCAAAAGAGTCTCAAATATCTCCTCACCCAAAAGGAACTTAATTTGAGGAAATGGAGATGGATTGAGTTGTTAAAGGACTATGACTGTGGATCGAGTATCATCCTAGGAAGGCTAATGTTGTGAATGATGCCTTAAATAGAAAGGCAACGTCTTACTTGAGGGCTATGTTTTCTCGCTTGAGTCTCTTTGATGATGGTGGTATTTTGGAAGAATTGCAAGTAATGCGTGCTTGGGTTTAGGAAATTAAAGATAAGCATAATTTGGATGGAACTCTAACACCTCGGTTTAAACAAGTTGAGGATGGGTCAACTGAGGACTTTGGGATTAACTCTGATGGAATTTTATGCTTTAGAAGGAGATATTGTGTGCCTCATGATCAAAATTTGAGACAACCTATACTTTAGGAAGCACATAGAAGTCCTTATGATATGCATCTTGGTATTACTAAGATGTATCAAGACATGAGGGAAGTGTATTGTTGGTCGGTTCTTAAACCTGAAGTGACAGAATTGTATCTAAATGTTTGAGTTGCCAGCAAGTTAAAGCGGAGCATCAGTATCCATTAGGGTTGCTCCAACTGATTCGAATACCACAGTGGAAGTGGGAGAGTGTGGCAATGGATTTTGTTAGTGGGTTGCCCTTGACAACTACCAAGAAAGATTCGATTGGGTTTGTACTGGACAGGTTGACTAAGTCTGCCCATTTTGTTCCTGTTCGCATTGATTATTCTCTCTAGAAGTTAGTTAAGCTTTATGTTTCCAAGATAGTGAGATTACATGGTGTACCAGTGTAGATTATTTTAGATCAGGATCCTAGATTCATGTCTCAGTTCTGATTGCATGAGGGTTTGGGTACTCGATTGGATTTCAGTACAACTTTCCATCCACAATTCGATGGTCAGTCGGAAAGGGTCATTCATATATTGGAGGATATGTTGAGGAGTTGTGTAAATGACTTCCAAGGTGGCTGGGAAGAACATTTACCTATGGCATAATTGGTCCTTATCGAGTGCTTAATAAGGTTGGTCTTGTGGCTTACCAACTCAAGATGCTTAAGAGGGTTGGTCTTGTGGCTTACCAACTCGAAATGCTTCCAGAGTTTGATTGTATTCACGATGTATTTCATGCCTCGATGTTGAGACGGTATCGATCCGATCCCATGCATATTAATCCAATCGAGGAGATTGAGGTTAGACCTGATTTGTCATTTAAGGAGGAAATAATTCAAATATTAGAACATGAGACCAAAGTGTTAAGATGGAAGCAAATTCCACTAGTTAAAGTACTGTGGAGAAATCATGGCATCGAAGAGGCTACTTGGGAGCCGGAGGACTCAATCCGTCTTCAGTATCCTCATCTTTCTGAATCAGATAATTTCGAGGACGAAATTTCTTTAAGGGGGTAGAGGTGTAACATCACAAAATATAGCTGAATAAAAATGGAAAATTATATAAAAAATAAGGAATTGGCCTAATGGTTGGTTATTAAATGTGGAAGCATGAAAGTTAGTTGAAGGTCCTAAGTTCAAGTCCCACTCTTAAAAAATAAATTATTATTTACAAAATTCTCTTATTTTTTAATGTGTTGTCTTCCAAGCCTAGTAAACCTAGGTATAAATACAATTTTTACTCAAAATAATCAGCCTCTAAGCTCCTCTCTCTCTTTTGATCTTTTTTTTCTTTTTTGTTTTCTCCTCCCACCATTGTTGCTGTCGCACCTATCACCACCATTCACTCTTGAATTTTCTTTCTTTTGTATTCAAGATTGAGAATCATCTTCACCCATACCTTGCTACCATTTTTCTTCAATTAGAACAACCCCGAAACTATAATCTTGAATCTACAAGATCAACTCCAACCTTGCCAAGAAAGTGCCATTGCCGCGCATCTCCATTAGCTTGTTTAAGACCTTTTTTATTTTAATTTCTTGGGTAATCTTGCAAGTTAAAAACCTAAATTTCTAGACCTAGGATTTTTCCAGCTTTTAATTAGATCTCAAATCGTTTTAAAATTTAGCCTCAATTCTAGCCACCATGGGTGGTGGTGGTGCGCATATGTGTAGAAAAGGGGGATGTTTTGTTTCTTGAATCTTGCCCATTTAATTTCAGCCTTAATTTGAGTGCTAGAACCCTTCTAATGAGCCTTTAAACCCATGTGAGTTAGGGAAAATTTTTCTTGATAGATTGGCCATTTGGAACTCACAAATTGGGAAGCGTAAGTGCAATTAAGCTTAAACTAGTTTGTTGTTTCGACATAGTTGTTTGGTAAAGGTTATGGATTTATTACATTAAGGAATTTAATCATTATTAACTACCAATTTTCTAGTATATTGTTGAATTATGTGCCAACCCAAATGTCCCAAATCAACCGTATCTCATGTATGATTAGAATCCATAACCAATCTATCAAGAACGTTTAATCATTATTAGCTACATATTTCCAGTATATTATTGAATTAGGTGTTGACCCAAACGTCCCAAATCAACCGTAAAGCCGAAGAACAATCGTATGTACGATTTGCATAAAAAAAAGTGTAAGAAATCTAACTAGTTTGGATTCGTAAAATAACTATAATTTTGACGATTGGTTTGAACCCAAAAGTTGGTATTTAAGGAATGGTTTAAAGCTAAATTGATTGAATGTATAATGAATTTTGGTTTAGGTTCGTATAAGAATTTATTAAGGAAAATTGGAAGATTCGCTAGTGTGTTGCGAGGAAGCGAGAAATAAGGTGTGGGTCCTAAACTCGTAAATTTGTTTGATAATGATACATGTCATGTTATATTTGATAAATTAGCTTGTCGATTGGATTGGCTTAATAGCCAAAATATTAGTTTTGTGAGTGGCAAAACTAGGAACTTTTCGAGCCTTAAAAGATTGATGTGTTGGTCGAATTGCTAGTTTGACAGTATGAATGTGTGACTGAGATTGTTATGCATAATTGTATTATGTGATATGAGAATGTTTGTTTGAATGGTATGAATTATTGAAATATTAGGTTTATGCATGAAATGTTTGCTATGATGTATATTCATGAGGTTATTATTTATGCACAATGAAATTCGTAAAATCTATGAAATTGAATGATATTGATAGATACCATCTTAATGGTAATGTGAAAGTTGGAGCACTGTTTCCTTTTACCGAAAGTATGTGATTGTTGAGGACATGATGAACATGTCAAATAAATATGAAACGTATTGAAATATGAATATGTATGAGTTTGTGTGGCATATTACATATGCATTGGGTTGGGATATTTTGTAGTTGATAGAGGATTTCCGTGGAGTACCGATGGCATATTAAGTCCACATATATTCGTAGTCAGTGCACTGCATAGAACATCCCTAACCCGTATCTGTCGTCGAAATAGGGCTACGGAGCATTACCGGAGTTTACGTTTCAAAACTATCAAAAAATTTTAAAAAATTTAATTCATATCATCAATCACTGCAAAACAAATAGTAACATACATATTGTCCCTTATAAGAGCCCTTGAGGCCCTAAAAACACATTAGAAACAAGTCGAGACTAAATCAGAAACATATAGCATTTTTCAAAAAAAGATGGAAATTTACAAACTGTAGGGGTCACATGACCGTGTGGCTAGGCTGTGTGACTCACACGGGCGAGTGACACGCCCGTGTCTTAGGCCATGTGGACATTCGAAGTAGGGACACGCGCCCGTATCCGTGCCCGTAAAGCTCATTGACTTGGGTCACACGGCCAAACCACACGCCCGTGAGCTAGGCCGTGTACCCCTCGAAATGGCTTCACATGCCCGTGTGCCAGGTCGTGTGCTAGGCCGTGTAACAATCTGACTTGCAACCCTTTGAAAGCTACAGGGGACACACGGCCGTGTGTAACACACGGCAGAGACATACGCTCGTGTCTCATCCCGTGTGGACCAAAAATAGGCCATTTTCAAGTTATTTTTCTCACCCAAACCTAGCATGTACCTACTAACACTTTTGCACATATTACAAGCCTTAAAAAATGCACCAAAACCATGCATAATCAAACCATTCAAATAAGGTATAACAACATACAACCAATATGCCTAATGGCACCTCAAACTCATCATCTAAACATGTACCATTACATATTCAAATTAGCAAAAATGTTCAACTAAATTTTGATTAAGCTTGCATCAACAATAGACCATTTACTTTACCTAACAAAACATACCAAATATACCATTCAACAAATTGCACAAAAGATCATATATGTCATTTATAGCAAATGTACCAAATTACCACATTCATACCAACCACAAGACATTCTTTTATATGCATACTTAATCAATCATTCTAACTTAAACATTTTTAGCATAATAAGCCATGTTATCAACCAATT
>CM025142.1:23557001-23571927 GCA_013467495.1 Gossypium gossypioides | reverse complement strand
TTGAACTTTAGACAATCAATAAGCTAATATTTGCTTGTCACAATTTCGCTATGCATGCAAAATATAAAAATAGAAAATACAAAAGACATATTAGTAAAATGTGCAATTAATTTTACTTATTTATTCAGCGTTCAAATAAATAGAAAGCAATTACATGTTTACTACAATATGGGCACATTTCCCAACAAGTAGGTCCATCCATATCAAGAAGGGATGCAGTAAGGGTTGTCTCGGACAAGCATGAGTGTAGCAGGCACGAGTTCGACGATGACCTTTTTGTTGATCCATGAAGGAGTTTTCCTTTCTTTCTCAATTTATTTTCTCTTAAAAAAAATTTAGGATAGATTTTCATTTTTTTCCTGTTGTTAGTTAGAAATTAGTTTTAATTCCCCTTAAAAATGTGTTTATTTTGTGTAGAAACCACATACATTAAAGTGACACTAAAAATTTGAGCTAAACCGACACGAAGAGGACCACGCGACTACTTTTGAGGATCTTCAACACTGAAACCAGGTAGTCCTTGCTCTTATATTTTGGGTGAATAGTAGGGAAAATGTGCCAAATAAAGTGTGGGGTAACATAGAATTTTTCAAAGTCTTTTCAAAATTTTAAAATTTTTGTTACTTGTTTTTATTTATTTTTGTAATTAACTTTAATTTTTGTGTGTTTTTTTGTGCTCGAGCTTGTACAAATACAAGTGATTAGTTAAGAGCATGTAAATAGGATTTTGTGTATAAACTATAATTTAGCTCGATAGTATTTGATTTCTTGTTGTTTAGTATTAAACGAATTAGTTCACTTTGTTACACTATAAATAGGTAAAAGTGTGTTTAGTATACCAAATGACAAATAAGTACATAAAAACATAAATGTTTGCTTCAATTATAAGTTGTTAGAATGTTAAAATTTAGTTAATTCAGTCCATGAATTGAGACACTTAAGGATGAACCTATACGAAAATTCCCTAGTACCTAACTTTTGAGCCTAATTCTATTTTCTTGATGAACCTCAAATGAAACAATGAGCCTAATCCATAATTTCTTGATCCTTTTTCTTTTTATTCTCAACGCAAACTTAAACATCGGGCCTTTAGTATTGAGGGTTAGGTAGATAAATCACGAATGTTTCAAAATAATTGAGAGTGGACACTAAGGGATAGTATAGTATAGTGAGTATAAGATTCTTGAAATGTTGTGCGTGAATGAAGAAAAATCATGTGTAGAATTTTTTTTAAAGGCCAATGATCTGTCGTAATTTGATGTATCAAATTAAACTAGTTTTCACACTTTGAGAGCTTGAATTCAACAAAAAGTGTAATTTCAGTCTTTTATTGACGTTAGGGGTCGAATAAGGCCTGAATGTGAGCTAATGTACTTAGTGAGTGTGTAGGAGAGGATCCACGGGCATAAAACTCAATATTGGTCGTTGTGTTGCAACATAAGGAGTTTGATGTCACAACATAGGGAGTAGAATGTAAGAATTCTGAGACTACGTTTGGTGTTGCGACATAGACAAAGGATGTCACGACACACCCCTGAAGCTACCCTAAATCAGAGCATACTGCATTCGATGTCGCAACATAGGCACTAGGGTGTCGCGACATTAGTTCTATACGGACTTATGAGCCAGGGGTGTTTAGATCCGCACACTGAAAAGTTAAAAACGAGAGCATCAGCTGACCTAAGGTTGAGGACGACGACAACCCTAACTCTATAAATAGGCTCTTAAAACACTCATTGGGGGACAACTTTTCATATTCTCAAAATTTCCCTTTGATTTAGTTTTCAATTTTTTTTCTTTCATTTAGGGTTAAGATTTCTTTTTATTTCTATTCGGTTCGTGTTCTTTGGAGAACTTGCTTTGTAAACGTAATCAAACATTTGGAGATTATTGCACTTCATCAATCCAATACAAACAGGATTCTCTAAACTCTAATCTGGATTTATTCTTTATGCCTATTTTTATTGTCAAGTTTATGATGTTTGTGAGGAACTAATCCTCTTATGTGGGATTAGCGAGTGGAGGTGTGATTAATTAATCGTTATGTAGGGTTTTCTTAGCGGATCAACTGTTTGGGAAAGGAAGAACTTAAACCCTAGACTTGACGACCCTAGGAAGTTATTTAGTTAGGAATTAACCCAAATTTAGTATGGCCTATCCATGAACACCTTAGCCCTTGACGGTCTGGACTTTGAGGTCGAGAGATAAGTAGTTCTTGTTGACTCGTTAGTTTAGTGGAAGATTGAGAGATCCTGCTAGGGTAACGACTAGTTGATTGAATAGAAACCTGAAATAGGAATTAGTTATGATCACCAAAGCAAGCTAATCACCAATGTCTAGTTTTGATTAAGTTTATAAATTAAGTTTTCTGAAGTCTACTTTATTTATGCATCTTTTATTTCTTCATTTATAAAAATCCAAAAATTCTTCTTTATGTTTCATCGTACTATAATTTATTTAAACTACTAATTAATTTTATTTGTGTTTAGGTTAACATTAAATTAGTACTTGCCTCCCTTGGGTACGATCCTCAGAGTACTTATCTACTTCATTGTAAAAAACATATTACAACTTGACTCGTATACTTGCAGATACCGACTCACTTTTTTATCTTTTGTTGAAGTATTCATACTCTGGACATTAGTACATTTGGATACAGTTAGCCAAAGCCAAGCAAGAATATCTTAAGCGAACAAAAGCAAAGCAAGTAAAAAAAATCATAATTAAGAAAAGAAGAAGAAGAAAGAAAATACTCATTTTTGCATAAAAGACTCGCTAAGATGATTGTAGTCATAAACACTATATTATACTTTAGAAAATGGAGAGAAAAGGATGGTGAGAGAAGTGGATATAAGGTGGTGAGCTAAGAGATATAATTGGGGTAGTATCGAGGTCATTATAATGTGCCAAACTATTATTGTGCTTAAACCATTTTGTAGAGTCAATTCTTCAATTCGAAACCTACCTAAGCTGCAAAATGTTACAAGCCGAAAAGTCCTATGTGACCTAAGTGATACGACTGATGGATAAAAATTAAACCAAAAATTGACATCTCTGACCACTTGTATTCGCCAAACATAAATGTATACTTGTGTACTCATTTAGATGGACTACTATACTTAGTATGCTTAAATTTGTTTACTTTGTAACTTAGTGAACCAATATGTTTGATATTGAAAACTGAAAGTCAATTATATCGTGCTAGAATTATATGTTTGATCTACTGCAAATTGTTGAATCAGATTAAACTATTTTCCATACTTAATGAGCTCGTATGAAATCAATTTAGCTATGTTTTTATTTAGTTTTCTATTCTAGTTCATAATTAATAAAAAGTACAATTTAAGCTATTTATATGACCTTCGGGGCCAAAGTAGGCATAAAGGTAGACTAACATATTCGATGAGTGTGCAGGACACTATTCGGAGGCATAAGGACACGAGACTACCCGTAATGTTGCAACACAAAGCTTTGATGTTGCAACACAGTGAACAGAGTACTCAAAAGGAGCAATCTACCTTTGGTTTCGTGACTCATCCTTAAAATCAAGCCTTATCTCGTAAACTGCCATCAATGTAGCGACACAGGCCAGAGGGTGTCACGTCATTGATGTAACGAGAGGAATTAATAAGCCAAGGGTGTTTTTGTTCGCGCAACATGCTTTAAGGTAAAAACGTCAAATGAATTAGGTCAATGATCAACGGCCAACCTTAGGCCTATAAATAAAAGCCTTTAAACACTTTATGAACAATTTTTATTCATTTTTTATTATTCAGTTTAGTTTTTATTAGGATCAAATTATAGATCGCTATACTCTTCAACGAATTATTGTTCGTGCTTTTATTATTAAATTATCAAGCTTTTTCTCATCTCTACTCTTAAATTCCTTTAAAATGTTTCTCTTTGTATTAAATTATTATTAAATTGCTTTGTATGTGTTAAATCTATGGGGAACTAATTTCATAAGGGAGATTAATGAGTGGATGTGAGATTGATTAACTTCTGTGTAGGGATTCTTAGTAGATTAGCTGGTTTGGATAGGAAGAACTTAAAACCCTAGGCTTTAAGACTCTAAGAAGTCATATAGGTGGGAATGAACCTAAAATCCGTATTGCCTATTAGTGAAAACCTTACCCCAATCAGGTCTGGACTGTGACATCGAGAGATAAATAGTTCTTACCGACTCATTAGGTTAGTGAAAGGTCGAGAGGCCTTGTTAGGTTAATGACTAGTTGATTGGATAGACCCGAAATAGGAGTTAGTTATGAACATTGAAATGAGTTAGTCTTCCATCTTTAAATCTGATAAATTCTACAATTTGTTTCCACTGTAGTGTTTATTATTTTTATAGAATAGTTTTTTTCTCATCACCCTATGATTAATCATAATATAGTTTAATTAAATTACTAATTACACCTATTAGCGTAGAAATTAATGTTAGTTTAGTCTCACCTTTTTAGGGTACGATCCTCGGAGTACTTCCATACTTAATTGTAAACTATATTACAACCAAACTCGTATACTTGTGGGCACCGCCTTAATTCATATCCTTAGTAAAAGTATTCACACTTCCGACGTTGGTATATTGGGAGGCGGTTAATGTTTAATCACATTATCTTCTTTATATTTTTACGAACCAGTCTCATGTATTAAGCATGCTCAAGCACCTTTTACTTATTTTCTTTTCGTGTTTTTGTGTGTTTTTGTTTCTTTGCTTGAGGACAAGTAACGACTTAAGTGTGGGGGTATTTGACTTACCGCCAATTTTGGTGGTAGTTTTAGTACATTTCGGCTAACGAGCTTGTTTTATAGTCATTTTAAGTTTATTTATTATATTTCCAACTTTCATAGTTTAGATATAATTATTTGCAAAATAAGTGTTTTTATGCAGTTTTTATGCAATTTTTAGTATTTTGAGGACACGTTAGGCCAATTCGGGCCTCGAGAATGACTTGTAGGCCATTTGAGTGTGTAGGATGTCATTTCAGGTCAAGAAGCACAAGTGACGATGTCCATGTCATGACTCAGAGAGGCCTGTGACGCAACACCGAACATCAAAGCTGCCAGGACTGAAATCCACCCCACTTTACGACAACACCACGAATATGGGAAGAAAATCTCGGCGGTGATGTTGCGACGAGGAATTCCCTGACATCACAATGTGATGACCAAAATAGGAAATATTTAACCAAATTTGGACTACCACTTAGGGTTATGCACCCTAATTAAACTTGAATGCCTCCAAGGGCATTTTAGACACCAAACACCCTAATGTGTATGCCTATATAAACTACTTTATCACCTCAATAGAGAAGGGGATACTTAGTTATACCTAGTTTGTCTTAGTTTAACTAAGAGATTGCTCCAGAACCGCATTTATATTTATTCTGAGCTTTCTCTTACCTCTTTATTTTATTCTTTTATTTATATTTCGTTAGTGTGATCAACTAATGTTTGTATGAATGTTGGAATAAATTATTGTGCTTTATTTTTATCTCGCAGGTTTTGAGTTATAGAACTAATTGATCCATTAAGGAATTAGTTATCCAAAATTGAGTTTTTATTTAAGAGTACTTAATACATTAGAGAGTGATGCCCCTAGCAGAATATTTAGACAAGTGAGCCCAAAAGGGTGTCCTTTCGGGTATAAACTTGTGCCAAGCGTTGAGACTGAGAGATATGCAAATATGTATTGCTCAAGGTGGTCTTGTTTTAAACTGGTTAAGTGAATAAATGATGACTATGAATTAAATGATATCTTAATTAGTTGGTTCCAATGTTATAATTTTGTTTAGGTATGTTTTTATAACATCTTGATATAGGGAAAGCTGGAAAATGATTGAATGAACTATTAGGTTTGGTGTGAGGTCAATTGATTATGTATTAAATGTGTATTTTACCAAAAATAGGGGTAACATCGCGATCATGGGCATTTGACATTGCAACACCGTCATTTTAAAGAGTGACATCACGACAAACAAATACATGCCATCACGACGTGACAAAGTGAGATGACCAAGACGCGACGAGGAAACAACAAAGTTGTGACGTCGGTCCAATAATTTTTAAAACTTTACAATTTTGTCTTAATTCAAGTGCGGACTACTATAAGAGTATTTTTAAGCCTGTGCAAGTCCCAAAATTGATTGTATATCATATCATATGCCTTTCTTAATAGCATTTAAGTTTCTAAGGACATGAATTGGATATGTGGTTGATCTTTGTTTCTTCAACAACTAGTGTAGCATTTTGTAGCTCAAAATAGGCGATCGGGTCAAGCAATGGGTGTTACATTAGTTATCAGTATGGCTACCACTTCTGAGAGAGGTGGGTTTTGTATGAAACTTTATGGGAAAAGTGGTGCTGCAAACTAGGTAGTCAAAACAAGTAAATGCTATGAGCGAGGTACATTTTAAACACTTTCTAAGTGCTTTTCATTATGACTTACTATTTGCTTAGCACAGACATAAGAGCCCTTTCAAAGTTCTGAAACGGGCGTGTCGAGAAGCTTTCAAATTGGAGTTAGTTGCAATACTCAAAATCAATCCAGTGTTTAATGCGAGCATGCTTAAGCCTATCTGTAAGGATCAAAAGGATCCCAATCGAGGCAGGTTGAAGTGGGGGCAAGTAAGAGCGGTGGTAGTTCGTTCTAGACAACGACATAGGCATAAGCCGAGGCAAATGTTACGAAAGGCGAAACTACCCAACTGAGAGAATGATTGGGAATCAACTAAGGCGTTGTGGTAGTTCCAAGATAAGTTAAACTAGTGCCATTCTGAGGACATAACGAGGGCATCGCGAGAATGGGTAAGGAAGCATGTCATGGGTCACGAATCAAAGCTCGTGATGAATGCAGACATAACATGTCACACCCCAAAAGTGACAGATTCCAAAGAGGTGAGTAAGGTATGCATGGAAGTTTTTTGGTGCAATGCAATAGCATAATCCGCCATCCTGTTGGCTTGATGACGAGTTAGAGCATTGGTGCATACTAGCATTAAAGTATTAACCCCTTCCACTTCTACTGTTGTCTTTGAGCAACAAGTGCTCAATTCTCTTGAGAGATTACACAAGCAGTTTAGTTTCTTCGAGAAGAAACAACCACGAATTGCTACTAATTTGGGCAAGACACAAGAAGAAATAGCTTTATTCTAGGGTTATGTGAGGAAGAGGGATGCTGCTATCAAGAAATTCCTTCAAAAGAATTTCACCAAGCATATGCCTATGTTCCCCAGCTTCCCCAAGGAACTGCTCTTAGATGAAAAGGAAGGGAAAGATGATGAAGCAGAGGTTGATGAGATCGGACCTATCACCACACACCCTGCTACAATAGAGAAGGCCACAAAAAGGCCAGAGGGAGATAAGTAGAAGGCCACAACAGGACCAGAGGGAGATGAGGAGAAGACTGAATCAGTGAGTATTGAGACTGACCATGACGGAGAAGAGGCAAACCCAACTTCTACACCACCTGTGGATGCTACTACACCTGTCCCACCTCAATCGACTATGCCAATGACACAACAAGATCATGAGATCAATAAGCTAATTGATGATCTCACAAAATCAGATGATGAGGAAGATGATGTTTCGATCAACATGTTGAAAAGAAAGCAGCGCTACAAGCATCCTGGGCAAAAATCCATTCATCCAAATTAAAGTACAAACAATTTCACTCCAAGCTTTATTCATTATTTTATGTTATTTGTTTTTCAGTTCATTTTAGCATGCATTCATCATTTTTGTCTTATCATTTTCTGTCTATATATATATGTTTGTGCATTCCTAATTTTTGTTTGTTCATGCATTGAGGACAATGCATACCTTAGGTTAGGGGGTGTGTTGTGCATATAGATTGAATCCAAATAGTTGTTCTATTTGTTTTTTACATTCATTTTGCCATGACACATAAATGCCAAAGAATTGTTAGACTATGATGAGTATATTTTTACCTATGATGTTCAATGAGGAATTTAATTCTTCAACATTTTTAGAAAATTATGATAGAGGATTAGGTGATTTTAGCTTAGGACAATTTGCTTGTAAATTGATCCCTAAAATTAGGATGTCCTAATTCCAATTACATTGATCTATAGTAGGTTCTTCTAATAAACTTAGAGATTCTTGAAGCGAAATTCAGTATAAAGGCAATACTCAATAATGAATACAGTGACAATGATTTTTTTTTAAATTGCCACCAAATACTCTAATGCTTAGAATTGCCAAGTAAGTCAGCACCACTTTGTTTGCTCCATCGTGCTGTTGATTAGAAAGGTGAGTCCAAGTAAGATTGTGTAATAAAGAAAATAAAATTAGGAGCACCCCAGTATAGTAATAGGCTGAGTAGCTAAGGAGGTAGTTGTTTTCTCCATCCATCTTTTTAGTCACAAACCTTAGCTTCATGAGTAAGTATTCAAATCGAGACATGTTTGAATATTCGACAATTTAGTGTATGCTCCATTGTAAATTGTTGAGTCAAAGAATCATGTGACGAGATGAATCCCCTAATCAAAAATAGGCATAACAAATAAATATGTATGTAATTGAGTATGTATGTTAGCTAAAAGATGAACTAAGTAAATTAAAAGATATTTGCTATAGTGAAAGTTACATAAGTACTTAGGATTTTCCCTTCTTTTAAGGCAATATTTTATGTACTACCTTTGCTGAATAAGATTGTGAAACTTGATCAAATTTTTAGTCATAAAAGATTGCTAAGAACTAAAGTACAAAATGCTATCTTAATGGTCTAACAATACAAAGGTGATTATGCTGTTATGACAATTATTACATTCATGCATTAATGCATATTTTGCTTGAGGACAAGCAATAACTCAGGTTGAGGGGTGTGATAACTCTTGAAAAGAGTTATTTTCAAGCCTCTAAACTTGGTTAATTGTTCGTACTTGAGTAAATTTAGTTGCATTTTAGGAAATTATATTAGTATNTTTATAACATTGCATCATGAAGCTTGGATTGTGCTTTCAATGTCACTATATGTTACTTTTACTTGTGGGAAGAAAATAATTTGATGTTGTTTATACCAGGTACAGAAAGGAGGAAAGGAAATGAAGGAATGAAGTATTGTCATGACAAAAGATTGGATACATTGCAAGCACAAATGCCATGAAAATTCCAGGAAGAGGCTTACTCAACTGTTAATCTGTGCCACTCTATACCAGATGTACTTTTACCAGAAATATCAACCTGAAAAGTGGAGAAAGGAGTGTATGCTGAGAGGGGACCTACCCTATAAAAAGAAGAAAGAGAAAGAGAAGAGGAGAGCAGTTCTTTCCTCTCACAAATATTCTAGTGAGAGATTGAGAGATGCAAGAAAGAAGGTAGCAGCTAAGGAACAAAGTAGTAACGCAAGGAAGAAAGAGAGCATTCAACCCTGGGCTCACAAGATATTGCAGCACTAAAGTTGAGGGCTAGACTAGTGAAAGCTTCCTACAGTTCTTCCTTCATTATCTTAATTGATTTCTATGAATTTTAACTATGGAAATATGTCGTTGAATGATATTTTTGTTTTGGATTTTAATTTACAACACATGAGCTAATCTCATCGGGTTGAGATTACTAGACGAATCTTTAGTTCCTTTAATTACCAGGGCATTATCCTGATTTGACTTATTATTTCCTTCGATTTGCGCTATTTTACAATGTATGCATGTAGTCTCTAGACCTAGATGAATGTATGGTATGTTATAAAATTGATTTAATTATGAAAAGGTTAGATGAGTTTGATTGTGATCAAATGATACAAGCAAGTACTCGATAGAATACTCGTAGCGCTCTAGACATCAGGTTGCATTTTGTACAGAGAAAGGAAGAAATAGTGATGGGTATCCTTCTTAAGGCTTGTAGACATGCAAAGCATTAGATAGGGTAGATTGAAGTTTGACTCTCGAAAGAAGCAGGCTTCCTCGATTTAATCTGAATAGTAAATTTGTTAAGATTTTGCTATAGCATTATTGTGTTATGAGGAAAGAATATTAGTAATCCCAACCTTTTCATTCAACAACGTAGATCCCCTCAACTTTTTCCCCATATCTTTTCCACAACATTTTAAGTTAGTTGTTTATTTTAATATTTCCTATGTGATTATTCATCTACAAGTTGTTATTTTGTTTTGCCACAGCATGATTCATATAGTTTATAGTTATAGCTTAACCAATTAATCCTATCTGATCCCTGAGGAGACGATCTTACCTACTACTTTATTACTTGATTCGACATGTAAACTTGTACATTCGCATATATATTCACATGCAATAAGTTATTGGTGTCGTTGTCGGGGATCGGCAATTTGGTGAAATTTAGTTTTGTTATTTTCTTATATAATTCCATTAGTTTTATTTAACTTTGTTGTTTTTAATTTTTACAGATTTGTTGTTTGTGCATGAGTAAAAGCATTCATGCCAATGAAGAGTATCCTTTTGACCCAGAGATCGAGAGAACTTTGAGAAGAAGGAGACAAGAATTACAAGATATGGTTAGAATTGGAAATGATCCAGGTAGGGAAAATCCATTACATCTGAATGGTTGAGATGTTGATTTGCTTTGTGTGATAGATGATAGAGACAGACCCATCCGAGACCATGTTATGTCAAATTTGGATGATTTGAATCCATGCATAGTCAGGTTACACATTTAAGCTTAGCATTTCGAGTTGAAACCAATAATGTTTCAAATGCTGCAAATGATAGGACAGTTCAGTGGATTGCCTACTAAAGATCCACGACTACACTTAAGACTTTTCTTGAAAATCTTTGACTCATTCAGGCAACAGGGTGTTCCTGAAGATGCCCTACAACATAAATTGTTTCCATATTCATTAAGAGATCGTGCTAGAGCATGGTTGAATGCTTTTCCACCAGGAACTGTGGCATTTTGGAATAATCTTTGTCAAAGGTTTTTGCTACAGTATAATCCCCCAAATATGAAAGCCATGTCAAGGAATGATATAACATATTTTCGACAATCAGAGGACTAAACATTGTACGAAGCTTAGGTGTGATTCAAGGAATTACTTAGGAAATGTCCGATGCACGATTTCTAGTATTGAACAAAGATGAAAATGTTCTACAATGGATTAAACGAACATACAAGATGGTAGTTGATGCATCTGCCAATGGTACTTTGCTGGATAAATCATATACTGAAGCATATGAGATTTTGGAACGGATTGCCAATAATGATTATCAATACCCTACTATGAGAGTGGGGACGGGCAGAAGAGTTACTAGCACAATGAAGCTTGATGCAATAACTTCATTAACAGCTCATGTATCATCTTTAGCTAATATGATCAAAACACTAAATAGACCAGTTACAGTTCAGGAGATGAAAATAGTCGAGCTACTACGTGTTTATTGTAGGGAATATCATGTTTTTGATGAATGCCCATCCAACCCAGCCTCTATGTATTCCATGAGTAATTTTAACTGGAACAACAACCCACATTCCAACACCTAAATCCAGGGTGGAAATAACATACAAAGTTCAGTTGGAATAATCAATGAATGGTGAACTCCAACAATGTTGTCCAACAGAATGCCACAAATGCACCACTTAGTTATAAACAACCCATGCCACAACAAAATGTTCAACAAATTTCAACATCATCCTCTTCATCTATGGAAGCTCTGTTGAAGGGATATGGCAAAAAATGATGTTGTAATCCAGAGTCAAATTGCATCCCTAAGAGCTTTGGAAAATCAAGTAGGGCCAGAGTCAAGTTGCATCCCTAAGAGCTTTGGAAAATCAAGTAGGGCAGACTTCCATCCCTAAGATATCTTGTCCAAGAAGTGAAGATTGGGGAATTTGGAACTGTTGCTCTCACTGATGGGTACTCAGCGATGCTGATGAACAAATTGCCTCTAATGTTAAAGGACCTAGGAAGTTTTACTATTTCTTGTTCAATTGGAATTAATTATGTTGGTAAGGCATTATGTGACTTAGGAGCAAGTATAAATTTAATGTCTATGTTTGTTTTCAGGAAGCTAGGGATTGGGAAGGTAAGACCCACCACAGTCACATTGCAACTAGCTAATTGTTCTTATGCACACCCGAAAGGTAAAATTGAAGATGTGCTGGTAAGAGTAGATAAATTTATTTTTCTAGAAGATTTTATTATTTTAGAATGTTAAGCTGATAAAGAAGTATGAATTATTCTTGGAATACCTTTTCTAGCTATAGGTAGAACGCTAATTGATGTGCAGAAAGGTGAGTTAACAATGAGGTAATGATCAAGAAATTAGTTTTAATGTTTTTGATGCCATGAAGTGTGTAGATGAAAATGATGAAGGTCACGCCATTGGGTTTATCAAAACAGTAATGGAAGTAGAGTTTGCAAAATTTTATCGCAGCAATTCTGATGATGATGATGTAGATCCATTTGAGTTGATTGAAACAGAAACGACTGCGGAACTTGGTGAATTTATGGAGACCAAGAGGCTTGAAGATAGACCAGGGAAGAGTTTTGAATCTTTGTATTTATCAGCTCATTCTTTTAAGCCTCTTAGACCTTCTATAGAGGAACCTCCCACGTTAGAGTTAAAGCCTTTGCCCTTACATTTAAAGTACGTCTACTTGGGAAACAACAACACTTTACTAGTAGCTATCTCTATAGAGTTGACACTTGATCAGGAGACTAAGTTACTAGATGTTTTGAAGAGATCTAAGAAGGCGTTGGGGTGGACAATCACTGATATCAAGGGAGTCAGCCCTGTTATCTGCATGCATAAGATTTTACTAGAGGAGTGCCATAGAAATTCTATTGAGCAGTAGAGAAGGTTGAACCCTATGATAAAGAAAGTTGTCAAGAAGGAGATTATCAAATGGCTCGACACTGGTATAATATACCCTATTTTCGATAGTTCATGGGTGAGCCTTATTAAATGTGTACCCCAAAAAGAGTGTGTCACTATGATTACCAATGACAATAACGAACTCATTCCAACTTGTACTATCATGGGATGGAGGGTATGTATGGACTATCGTAAGCTTAACAAAGCAAGTCAGAAGGACCATTTCCCCTTACCTTTCATTAATCAAATGTTGGATAGATTAGTTGGGAAAGCTTTCTATTGTTTCTTGGATGGTTACTTGGGGTATAATCAGATTGTCATAGCTCCCAATAACCAAGAGAAGACCACTTTCACGTGTCCATATAAAACTTTAGCATTTAGATAAATGTCATTCTGGTTTTGTAATGCCCGAGCAATATTTTAGCATTGCATGATGGTGATATTCTCAAACATGATGGAAAAATTTCTTGAAGTTTTCATGGACTATTTATCTATCTTTGGCGATACTTTTGATACTTGTTTGAAGAATTTAGAGTTAGTTATTTATTGCTGTGAAGAAACTAATCTTGTTTTGAACTGGGAAAAATATCGCTTTATGGTTTGTGAAGGCATTATTTTGGGACATAAAATATCACATGAAGGGATTGTTGTGGACAAAGAAAAGATTGAGGTGATTGAAAAGTTGCCACCACCTACCATTGTCAAAGGCATTCAAAGTTTCCTAAGCCATGCAGGGTTTTATCGAAGATTTATTACAGATTTTTCGAAGATATTAAAACCCCTTTGTACCTTTTTAGAATACAATAGAGCCTTCAATTTTGACGAGCCCTGCTTGAAAGCATTTGAAGAATTAAATAAGCAACTAGTGACAGCACCGATTGTCATAGCATTGGACTAGACATTGTCTTTTGAGTTTATGTGTGACACCAGCGATTTTGCTTTAGGAGCAGTATTGGGGCAAAGAAAGGACAAGGTTTTCCATGTGATATATTATAAAGGACAAGGTTTTCCACGAAATATATTATGTGAGTAAAACCTTGACAGACATATAGCTTAACTACACTACTACTAAAAATGAGTTATTAGCTATGATATTTGCGTTTGAAAAATTCAAATCCTATCTAGCTGGTACCAAGGTCATAGTTTATACAAACCATTCTACGATTAAATATTTGGTGACCAAGAAAGATGTAAAGCCTAGGTTGATCAGGTGGATATTACTGCTGCAGGAATTTAATCCTCGAATTTGAGATAGGAATGGAACGAAGAATCAAGTGGTTGGTCACTTATCAAGGATAAAAGCAGGAAATGAAGATGGCAATATTCAACTCATTAAGGAAGAATTCCAAGATGAGCAACTGCTAGTTATTATGGCATTACCGTGGTATGCCGATATAGTCAATTTCCTAGTGAGTGGGTGATCGGTTATTTAACGTCACAGTGTGCAACCATACACTATCGATGCAAGTGTAGTAGACATATGTGAGTCTGTCGGATATCGATCCCACAGGGATGGTTGTCTTTTGTCTATTAATGTCAGTGTAATAACTAGATAGAAACGAGATAAATTGTGATGATAGTTGTTGGAGCAACAACTTGAAAATAATAAAATAAAATATGATAATGATAAACTGGGATCCCCAACATGAATCTTCAGCAGAATACTAAATGCTCACAAGGTATAAAAGATTAGGTGATTGTCGAGGCAATAAATTTTAATGTATATCTTACTAAGCGTTAATCCTATATTTAATCTGAGACTTAAACATGCACATTAGTCCTACCTACCATTGATGGCAATATGGCACTATTAAGAACAAGTTGACTAAATTTCTCTAGTCCTCACTCAACTTCCGTTGTAATGCTTGTTGGCTCAAACTGTCACTGTATTTTCCAGTTTCAGTGACTGGAATAACACTTCTGTGTTAAGAAGCATTCAAATCCTAAGATTAAACAATAAAAGAAAATTTTGAATAAGATAACCTTTAACCAAGAATTCATGTGTACTTCCATACAAACAAAAAATAGAGAGTAATCACCAGTATTTGGAAAGAAATAAGAAAGAATCAAGTGGAGAATACTATTCCTAGACAACTCGACTGAATCTCTCTATTCCC
>CM025142.1:23532934-23553788 GCA_013467495.1 Gossypium gossypioides | reverse complement strand
GATCCCTGGTTAGGATCGCCGAATTTTTATTTTTCGCTGCGCCATAGGGGTGCCGGCGATCCAACATAATGCTCCTTCGACACACAAGTCTTTCACTAACAGGTCTCGTTTTTCATCCATGATATCCTCATTGAACTTTGAGTGTTCGTCTACATCCACCTTGGTGTTATACAGCTCATTGATGTTTTTTAGTGTCCCATGGTATTAAGCCTTCTCGAACAAAAATGAACTCTAACTCATGATCATAAAGGTTAGCATAAAACTCACGTACCAGTGAAGGAGAATAGCTTCCAGGATGGGTGTAAAAAGTTTCCCACTTCAACTTCAAGATGGTTTTGTAGACTTGCTTACCGAAGTCTTGTTGTTGCGAAAGGGAAATGCCTTGTTTAGGTTGGAAGTTTCGCTTCAACATGTTATCTTGAAATCGTTCCTTTGCCGCTTTATTCGAAAAAATTACTGGCTCCTTTTTCTGCACTAGCATGGAGGATTTCGATTCACAAACTGTGGTAGCAGATGACACATGTTATTCAGCAGATTTGATGGCTTTTTTTACTGAGCCTCTCATTTTTACCATCTTTTGTTGAGGGAAAACAGTTTAAAGTTGGAAAAATTTGATCTTGAGAAGAGAAAGGAAATAAAAATGGTTGCTTGAATGTGTTACAGTTGGTACAGTTGAGGAGGATTTATAATGAGTGAAAAAGCAAGATAGAGAGGCGTGTTATTTTGTGGAGAGAAATAAAGCTGGTGCGAATAGTTGTGTCCAATAGAAATTGTGCCCGCTCAGAAGGATCAACGACTGAGTGATTTGTGATCCAATGATGGAATCTGAATTTCCCTGAATTCTGATGAGTTATAAATGGTAGTATAGAATTACGGAATGCGTTGACAGCAAAATTTCAATGTGTCGACATTAGTACCTAATTATTCTGCAAAAAGGAAAACAGAATTTAAAAAAACATAAATAAAATAAACTAAAATAATGGAGTAATAATTAAAAATTAAAACTTTTCAACCAATTTAATGGTCTCTTCATGCTTTTGATCATTATTGCCAAAATAGTTTTTCAGCCTTTGTCCATTTACTTTGAACTGGTCTCCATCACGTAAATCTCGAATTATGACTACACCATGAAGAAATACGTCGACAACTTCCAAAGATCCAGATCAATGTGAGCACAATTTACCTGGGTGCAATTTAAGTCAAGAATTGAATAATAAAACCTGTTGACCCATAATAAATTATTGTTGTGAAATAATCTTGTCATGCCATCATTTGGTCTTTTCCTTATAAATCACCGTGTTTTCATGGGCATTTCCCCTAATCTTCTTGAGTTCAATGATATCCAACAACCTTTTCTTTCCAGCCGCTTCATAGTCCATGTTCTCTTGCTTAATTGCCCATATTGCTTTGTGTTCTAGTTCGACTGGCAAGTGACATGCTTTCCTAAAAACCAATTGATACGGCGAAATCCCTAATGGAGTTTTGTATGTTGTCTGCAATGCCCATAAAGCGTCATCCAATAGGAAACACCAATCTTTCCTTGAAGAGTTTACAACCTTCTTAAGAATGTTCTTAATTTTTCGATTCGATACTTTGGCTTGTCCATTGGTTTGCGGATGATAAGTAGTATTCATTCTGTGATTAACTCCATACCTCTTCAGTGCGGTTACCATTTGGTTGCAATGAAAGTGTGTACCCTAAGCACTGTCTTCGCATCATCCTTTGGGACTACAACAGCTTCAACCCACTTCGAGACGTAGTCAACAACTACTAATATATAAAGATTTCCAAATGAACTTGGAAACGGTCTCATAAAATCTATACCCCGAACATCGAATAATTCAACCTCCATAATTGGATGTTGCAACATTTCATTCTGTCGGGATATAGAACCGGTGCGCTGACACATATCGCATTGATTCACAAAATTGTGGGTGTCTTTGAATAATGACGGCTAGTACAATCCTGATTAGAGAACTTTAGCAGCAATTCTGATACCACTGAAATGACCTCCACAAGGAGCATCATGACAATACTTAAGGATTGAAAGCATCTCCTCTTCTGTAAAACAACGTCAAATGCTGTTGTCATTGCATACCTTGAATAAATACAGCTCGTTCCAATGATACTTCACTACGTCACGAAGAAATCTTTTTTTATGGCCTGTGACACCCAATATGAATTTTCCACACACTAGATAATTAACAAAATCTGCATACCAAGGAGTTGCATCTACAGCAAATAACTTCTCATCTGGGAATGCGTCAACAATTTGAAGTATGTTTTCGTCTTCGCTGCCAACTTCCAATAGAGACAGATGGTCTGCAACTTGATTCTCTAAACCCTTACAGTCTTTTATCTCGATGTCAAATTCTTGCAATAGTAATATCCAGTGTATCAGTCTTGGTTTGGCATCCTTTTTCGCAAAGAGATATCTCATTGTCGAGTGATTGTGAATACAGTAATCTTTACACCGACAAGATAGGAACGAAACTTGTCAAAAACAAAGACTACAGCCAGCAATTCTTTCTCTGTGGTGGTATAATTGAATTCAGCCTCTATAAGAGCTTTCCTATCATAATAGATGGCGTGAAATATTTTTCCCTTCCGTTGTCTTAGAACCGCACCCACAGCAAAGTCGCTTGCATCGCACATAACTTCAAAAGTTTGAGATCAATTTGGTGCAACGAAAATGGGTACATTCACTAGCTGGCTTTTTAACTAAATAAAAGCATCAAGACAAGCGTCGTAAAAGAAGAATTTTCGATTATGTTCTAGCAATGAGCATAAGGGCTTTGCAATTTTTGAAAAATCTCTAATAAACCTTCAGGAAAACCCCACATGTCCAAGAAAACTGTGAATACCTTTCACGTTTGTTGGTAGAGGTAATTTCTCAATGATTTCCACCTTAGCTTTGTCTACTTGAATGTCTTGACTAGATATGCGATGGCCAAATACAATGCCTTCAGTTGCCATGAAATGACATTTTTCCCAATTCAGGACAAGATGTGTGTCCTCACATCGGTTCGATACTTTATCCAAATTGTCAGCACAATGATCAAAATCATTCCCATAGACTGAGAAATCATCCAAAAAAACGTTTAAAGAGTCTTCATTCATATCTGAGAATATTGCTATCATATACCTTTGAAATGTGGTTGGTGCATTATAAAGACCGAAAGGCATACGGCGAAAAGTGAAAGTACCAAAGGGGCAAGTGAAGGTTGTTTTCTCCTGATCCTCCAGTGGAATAGCAATTTGATTGTACCCAGAATAGCCATCTAAAAAGTAATAATAGGCCTTTCCAGCAAGTCGATCCAGCATTTGGTCAATAAAAGGAAGTGGGAAGTGATCCTTCTTTGTGGCCGCATTCAATTTGCGATAATCCATCCAAACTTGCCATCCCCTGGGAATACGTATAGAAATTAATTCATACTTATCGTTGCGAACCACAGTGATGCCACTCTTTTTAGGTATGTATTGCACTAGACTTACCCAATTGCTATCAGAAATCTGGTAAATAATTCTAGCATCAAGCCATTTTATGATTTCCTTCTTGAAAACTTCCTTCATCTTCTCATTTAATCTTCTTTGTTGTTCAATCGATTGCTTGTCTTCATCTTCCAACTTGATCTTGTGCGTGCAAAAATAACTAATACTTGAATATCGACAATACTCCAACCAATAGCTCGTTTATGTTGCTTGAGAATATGAACCAATTTCTCTTCCTTAGTTACATCCAGTGTTGCAGAGACAATAACTGGGAGAGTATTGTGATCACCCAGAAAGACATATTTAAGATGAGGAGGTAGTGGTTTCAATTCAAGAGTATGAGCTTCTTCAATAGATGGTTTGAAAATTGGAGTTGTTTTGTTGGCTAAGTCTAAGGACTCAATCTGGCATCCATGCTTGAGTTCAAGATTATTAGCTTCAACCATGCTATCACAATCGTCTAAGGACTCGACATCAGATGTCACTACAAATTCTTTAGAAAGTACTGTGCTTTTATCGTTGAATCATTTCTCAATTAGATCATCTAGCACATCGACAGTATGGCATTCTTCTTTGTCCTTACATTGAATAGATTCAAAAACACTGAAAGTGACTTGCTCATCATTAAGTCGCATGGTTAGTTCCCATTTGTAAACATCAATAGGAGTTCGGTCGGTGGCTAAAAATGGTCGCCCCAAGATTATGGGAACCTCATTGTCTGCCTTGCAGTTAAGTATGATAAAATCAGCCAAAAAAATGAATTTATCTACACGAACTAAGACATCCTTGATTTGCCCTTCAGGTTGAGCTAAGGATCGATCTGCTAGTTGTAATGGCACTGCTGTAGATTTCATGTGACCAATTTTAAACTTTCTGAAAGTAGATAGTGGCATTAGGTTAATGCTAGCTCCCAAGTCACATAAAGTCTTGCCCAAATAATGATTGCCAATTGAACATAGGATGGTAAAGCTCCTAGGATCTTTCAATTTAGGGGGCAACTTGTTTGTCAAAATAGCACTACAGCTTTCTGTGAGTGCAATAGTTTCAATATCAATGAGCTTCTTCTTATTGGACAAGAGGTTTTTCATAAATTTTCCAAAACTCTAAATTTGTACTAGAGCGTCTATTAAAGGAATGTTGATATACAATTGCTTCAGTGTGTCCAGGAACTGTTGATACTTCTTGTCATGCTCATTCATCCTAAATCTTTGTGGGAAAGGTAAGGGTGGAGAGACATTTGATTACGTCGACGCCCTTGGTTGTGTCGACAGTTTCGAGGGTCAGACATTAGGCATATGAGTGACAATTTGTGGAACTTCTATGTCTAATGCATCGACAAACTCTTCAAATTTAACCTTCTCACCAGTGATCACTCCATCCGTATCTTGAGGTGCTACAATGGAGTTTATGAATGGTTCACCAGTTTATTTACCACTCCTAAGAGTGATAGCCTTTCAATGTTCTTTCCCCCTTGGACTGGGATTTTTCGTGTCACTAGGTAATGAGCCTGGTGGTCGAGTATTCAGATTTGAAGCAAGTTGTCCTAATTGTGCCTCAATTGCTTGAATGGAAGATGAATTCCCTTGTACGATGGCTTTCGTGCGAGTAATATGCTCCCGCATTAACACCTCAAGAGTTGCTAATGAGTCAGAAGTAGAGGCTTGAGTGTACAATTACTGTTGATGTCCTTGAACATGCTGATTAAGTATTGAAGAGTGTTGTGGCTGCCATCAGATGTTGTTATGGATGTGTCTGGACTTGTTGTGGATGCATCTGAGTGTGCTGATTGTAATTCTACTGTTGTTGATTGTAATTCTTTTATCTTGGATTGTAATTGCCATGAGTAGATGTATTCCCATATCTAAATGTCGCAGCATTTTGTACAGCATTCTGAGTTCCCCAAAATAGTTGGTTGCGTGCAGAGTTGTTGTATGAGTTACCATAAGAATTGTTGCAGATGTTACTAATATAATAGGCATTCTCTGCATGTTGTGGACAATCTTCATAGCTATGGTTGTCACTACAAATTTCACAACAAAGAATAGGAATATCAACTTGCTGAACGACTTGTATAGGTTCAATGCCACTAGTCCCTTGCATATTTTTAATCATGTTTATGAGGGAAGAAACTTGAGCACTAAGTGCGGTTATTGCATCCAATTCAATAACTCCTAGAGTAGTTTTTGCTTGTGCAGCTCTAGAGATAGGGTATTGATAATCATTTTGAGCATTTCTCTCAAGAATTCTCACATCATCATTATAAGTACAATCCAGCAAAGGTCCATTGGCTGATGCATTGACAAGATTCCTTGTATGTGAATTAAGCCCATTATAAAAAATCTCAATTTGTGTTTCTGGTTGAATGCTGTACATGGGACAACGTCGAAGTAAAGATTTATAACGTTCCCATGTGGTGTGAAAATTTTTATCATCTAGCTGATGATAAGTAGTAATATCATTTCGAAGACGAGTATTCATTTTCAGCAGGTTAAATCGCAAAACAAATTGTGTTGCTAATGGGTAAAACCCACCTTCTTGGGGTAATATGTACATACTTGTGGCCGTAGATTACGTCTCCAAGTGGGTAGAAGCCATTGCTCTCCTTACTAATGATGCCAATTCAGTGGTACCATTCTTGTATAAAAATTCTTCACACGATTTGGTACACCCCGTGCACTTGTTAATAATGAGGACTCCCATATCGATTGCAAATTAGTTGGCAATGGATTGAAGAGGCATATAGTGCGGCATAAGATTGCCACGACATATCACCCCAAACAAATGGACAAGCTAAAGTTTTTAATAGAGAAATTAAATAGATTTTGGAGAAAGTGGTAAACCCAACTCGCAAAGATTGGTCATCTAAACTGGATAAAGCTATGTGGGCATATCATACTATGATTAAAACACCATTGGGTATGTCACCTTTTAAGCTTGTCTAATGGAAGCCTTGCCATTTACTTGTTGAGCTTGAACATAAAGCATTTTGGGTCATCAAGAAGCGGAACATGGATTGGTTTGCTGCTAATAATAACAGATTACTTGAGCTAGATGAGATGGAGGAATTCTGAGCTCAGGCATACGAAAACGCTCAATTGTACAAAGAGAAAAACCAAGCAATGGCATGGTAAGAATATTATGTCATGGCAATTAGAACCTAGACAATAGGTGTTGTTGTTCAACTCTAGGCTCAAATTGTTTCCGGGAAAATTAAAGTCTCATTGGTTAGGACCTTTTGAAATAGTTCATGTTCATCCTCATGGAGCTGTAGAGGTCAAAGATATAAAGACTGGGCTTACATTCAAAGGTAATGGACAATGTTTGAAGCATTACTTAGGTTCTTCTGTGACTCGAGATAAACAATCCATTTATCTCTGAAATGCATGACTTCCACGTCTCTATTATCCTTTTTACTTTATTTTTTTTTCTTTGTTAATTTTATTTTTCTTCGCTTATTTCATATGATTGGTTTACTAACTTTTATTTTATTTTTTTCTTATTTTGCAGGTATACTAAGATTCGGGCTTCATCTATTAGTAGTTAGCCCATTAGTAATTTTTTTCCAAAATATTTACTTCCAATAAATTTTTATTTTCCCACCAAATCTCATCTCACCGTGTCAGGCCATAATTACAGCACTATTATCACCCACGTCACGTCGGCAGTAAGATTTTCCATTTTTCACCCTTATTTTCTTTTTCTTTTAACCTAATTGTCTCACCTTCTTTACAGTTACCTTCAACATTCGTTTTCTTCTACACTTACTCATGTTTCCACAAAGATTTCGAAATGTCCACCTTTTTCTTTTCCAATCACTCTAAACTTTTCAACGTAATGGCTAGATGTATTCCTTCTTAATCAACCCCTGTGCCACCAAGAACCTTCTTCAATGAATCTGAAGAGGAGAAATACACAAATACCACCTCCAAGTCTCTGTTCTATTTGAAAAAAGGTTTCCTTTTTTAGGATGCACCCTTTATGGGGTATGATGAATCAATTTATTCTATAGTCGAAAAGCACGAGTGGCAAATCTTTTGCTTGTATCTGGAAGATGTTTTAACAAAGGTGGTGCGGGGGTTTTATTCCCACCTGACCTCTCCCAAAAATGCTTTTATATATGTGAGAGGTGTTTCAGTGTTGTTTGATGAGTACTCTATTAATGCTCAGTATGGCTTACCTGATGATCAAGATGAGTATTCTAAGTTTTCCACAACAATCACGATGGAGGGCCTGAATCAAGTCCTTAAGGATCTTTGTGTGGAAGGAACCAAGTGGACACTATCCAGAAAAGATAGCTACACTGTAGAACGAGTTTCTTTGAAACCCTATTGTCGAGTCTGGTACCACTTCCTAAAAACACGTCTGAGTCCTTCTACTCATAACTCTACAATTTCAAATGAGCGAGTGTTGCTACTCCATTCTATAATGATAGGAAGGAAAATCAACGTGGGAAAATTCATTTTTAAAGAGGTTCATAGGTGTGACCAGAAGAATGTTGGCAGCCTTAATTTTCCTTCCTTTATTACTACCCTTTGCCAACGTGTGAAAGTCTCAATTTAACCAAATGAAGATATAATTCCCAACAAAGGGGCCATTACAAAGAATATTTTTAGGAAGTTTTTAGTGGAGGAATTGCCATGACATCCACCTCCCAATTCTGCCTGGACATCCTCCACCCCAACTTGTGCCCCAGCAACCCTTTCACTTCTACTGTTGTCTTTGACCAAGAAGTGCTCAGTTCTCTTGAGAGATTGCACAAGTATTTCAATTTGTTCGAGAAGTAGCAATCATCAATTGATACTAATTAGGGCAGGGCACAGGAAGAAATAGTTCTATTCTAGGGTTATGTAAGGGAGAAAGACCCTGCTATCAAGAAATCCCTTTAGAAGAATTTCACCAGGCCTATGCTTGCGCTCCGCAGCTTCCCAAGGAACTGCTCTCTGATGCAAAGGAAGTGGAAGATTATAACACCCCTAACCCGTCTCCATCACCAGATTAGGTTTTAGAGTATTACCAAACAATTCAAATCAATTTATATCAAGATATGCCATTAATGTCATTCAATACTAATTAACGAAAACTCATTAATAACCTATCAAAACATGCAATTTGGGCATTAAATCAAGCCTTCAAGACCCAAAATATAGCTTAGAAATAGTTCAGGACTAATTTGAAACAAATCAAAGGTTTTAAGAAAAACAATTACAAAAATGTGAAAACAGGGGTCACACGGCCAGGCCGTGTGACATAGCCCAAGCCATGTAACAATCAAACAAGGGACACACGACCATGTCCCAACCCTTGTCCTCCCCTATGTAACTCACTGAGTAGGGTCACACGGTCATGTCGTAGGCCGTGTGCCAAATCGTGTAACCCTCTGACTTGCCACACAAGGTCGTGTGCTAGGTCGTGTAACTCACTAACTGAAAACACTAGGATTTCACAAATGACACATGACCATGTCACCAAGTTGTGTGTGTCACACAGCCGTGTCACCAAGCCGTGTGTGTCATACGACCGTGTCGCCTAGCCATGTGTATCACACAGCCGTGTGACAGCCCGTGTGCACCAAATTTGACCCAAAAATCATGCCATTTTAAGACCAACCCATACCCATTCCACCACTCCAATTATTCATACATTCAATAGACTTAAGCACTACTCCAACACACCTAAATATACCAAATCAATCAATCTATTTCATCCAACCAATATGCCATTTAAAGGCACCACATATATATACTAAACATATAGTCTCAAAAATGATCAAAAGACCTCCTTTATATGACATAAAGCAATTATACTATGATTAAAACTACTCCATTCAATAACTAAACATGAAGGTTTTCATCTATGCATTATATAAGTATACTTGTTTCATCAATACAAAATATACCTTAAGCAAAACACACATCTCATTCATGAACTACATCTATCAACATTTCTAAACCACATATTTATCTATATATACATGCCACTATCCAAAAGATATAAAAACTACCAACTTAGATGGATAGTGTGAGCCCGTTGATTGATCATTCCAAAAAGTCAGCGACAATTATCTACAAAAAAATCCACAAAAACCTGTAAGCTTACATAGTTTAGTAAGGACATAGTATAACATTTAATCTAAATACAATGAGACACAGTTCAATATTATTTGATTCAGGGTTACCAGAGTACAAACAGGGGCACGTATGTGTATTCAAGGGTACTAAAGTACAAACAGGGGCATGTATATGCATTCAGACAATAATTATCTATAAACATTTTAACTAAAGAACAATAATATAATATTACAAGTAAAATTTTATTTACATATTGAAATATTATAGACTTACCTATTATTTAATTTTGTTCAACACATAGGGACTATTCTAATATTTTCCCCTTTCCTCGGTTATTGTCTTTTTTATTCAAGTCTTGTTATGCAAGCAAAGAACATAGTCGAACTTCAAGCTTGATAAAAATGGTGTTTTAACATCCTAATTTTTGGTTCCTTCCTTGTGGAAGATGATGATACTAATTTTAATTAGTTTTCTTTAGTTTTGTTTTATTACATTTCCATTTTACCCTTAATTTAAACTTATAAATTAACAACGAAAAAGGTCCTTAACCGTCCATCCAAAATCTTATGGACTAATTTCTTCGTAAATCCTCTTTTGTTTGATGGTTAAGCTATCAAATCATTATAATTAAATTATGTCTAAATTTTGAACCTTTTTCAACTTAGTCCTTTTTCTTAAATTAGTTATCTAAATGTTAAGCTTTTCTAACCAAATTTTAATACGACTCTAATGACTCTGTAAGTATTCTATAAATAATATTTACAATTCGACACGATAAAAATTTGTGGTCTCGAAACAACTGTTCCATTACCACTGAAAAATGGGCTGTTACAAAGATAATGAAACAGACGTTGATGAGACCAGAGCTATCCCTACACACCCTGCCACTATGAAGAAGGCCACAAAAGGACCAGAGGGAGATAAGGAGAAGGCCACAACAGGACTAGAGGGAGATGAGGAAAAGACTAAATCAGTGAGTATGAGATTTACCATGATAGAGAAGAAGCAAACCCAATTTCTACACCACCTGTGGATGCTACTGCACCTGTCCCACCTCAATCGACTGCGCTAATGACACAGCAAGATCTTGAGATCAATAAGCTGATTGATGATCTTAAAAAAAATCAGATGATGAGGAAGACGAGGTGTCGATCAACATGCTGAAAAGAAAGCAGTGCTACAAGCATGCTATGCAATAATCCACTTGTCCAAATTAAAGTACAAAAAATTTCACTCCAAGCTTCATTCATTTTTTTTATGTTATTTGTTTTTCAGTTCATTTTAGCATGCATTCATAATTTTTGTCTTGTAATTTTTTTTCCATATATATATGTTTGTGCATTCCCAATTTTTGTCTATTCATGCATTAAGGACAATGCATCCCTTAGGTTTGGGGGTGTGTTGTGCATATAGATTGCATTCGAATAGTTGTTCATTTTTTTTACATTTATTTTGCCATGACACATAAATGCCAAAGAATTGTTAGAATATGATGAGTATATCTTTGCCTATGATGTTCAATGAGGAATTTAATTCTTCGACGTTTCTAGAAAATTGTGGCAGTGGATTAGGTGATTTTAGCTTAGGACAGTTTGCTTGTAAATTGATCCCTAAATTTAGGATGTCCTAATGCCAATTACAATTGATCTATAGTAATTTCTTTTAATAAACTTAGAGATCCTTGAAGCTAAATTTAGTATAAAGGCAATACTAAATAATGAATAAAGTGACAATGATTTAAAAAAAAAAATTGCCACCAAATACTCAAATGCTTAGAATTGCCAAGTAAGTCAACACCACTTTGTTTGCTTCATCGTGCTATTGACTAGAAATGTGAGTCCAAGTAAGAGTGTGTAATAAAGAAAAGAAAATTAGGAGCACTCTACTATAGTAACAGGCTGAGTAGCTAAGGAGGTAGTTGTTTTCTCCATCCAGTTTTTTAGTCAAAAGCATTAACTTCATGAGTAAGTATTCAAATCGTGGCATGTTTGAATATTCAACAATTTAGTGTGTCCTCCATTATAAACTGTCGAGTCAAAAAATTATGTGACGAGATGAATCCCCTAATAAAAAATAGGTATAATAAATAAATATGAATGTAATTGAGTTTGTAAGTTAGTAAAAAGATGAGCTAAGTAAATTAGAAGATATTTGCTGTAGTGAAAGTTGAATGAGTAGTTAGGATTTTTCTTTCTTTTAAGGCAATATTTTATGTAATGCCTTTGCTACATAAGCTTATAAAACTTGATCAAATTTTTAGACATAGAAGATTACTGAGAACTGAAGTTCAAAATGCTCTCTTAATGGTCTAACAATACAAAAGTGATTATGTTGCTATGACAATTATTACGTTCATGCATTCATGCATATTTTGCTTGAGGACAAGTAATAAATTAGGTTTATGGGGTGATAACTCTTGAAAAGAGTTATATTTCAGGCTTTTAGATGTGGATAATTGTTCGTACTTGAGTAAATTTAGTTTCATTTTAGGAAATTATATTAGTATTTTTATAACATTGCATCATGAAGCTTGGATTGTGCTTTCAATGTCACTATATGTTACTTTTATTTGTGGGAAGAAAGGAATTGCATGTTGTTTATAGCAAGTGCCGAAATAAGGAAATGAAATGAAGGAGTGAAGTGTTGTCATGACAAAAGGTTGGATAGATTGCCGGCACAAATGTCATGGCAATTCTAGGAAGATGTTGACTCAGCTATCAATCTATGCCACTCTCAGCCAGTTATACTAGTACTAGAAATATCGACCTGAAAAAGTGGAGAAAGGAGTGTGTGCTGAGGGGGTACCTACCCTATAAAAAGAAGAAAAAGAAAGAGAAGAGGAGAGCGGTTTTTTCCTTTCACAAAAATTCTCGTGAGAGATTGAGAAATATAAGAAAGAGGGAGCAACTAAGGAATAAAGCAGTAACGCAAGGAAGAAGGAGAGCATTCAACCTTGGGCTCGCAAGATATTGCAACACTGGAGTTGAGGGCTAGATTGGAGAAAGCTTTCTGAAGTTCTTCATTCATTATCTTAATTGATTTCAGTGAATTTTAACTGTGGAAATATGTTGTTGAATGATATTTTTATTTTGGACTTTAATTTCCAACTCATGAGCTAATCTCATCAGGTTGGGATTACTAGATGAATCTTACTTACTACTTTATTACTTGATTCGTCGTGCACACTTGCACATTCACATATATATTCACCTGCAATAGTGAACTCATCATAATAATCCACTAGGACAGAGAACTTGGTACATCAGTAATTATAGGTGGTGTAAGTGTTTGCCAAACTTGAGATTTCTCCCGTCATGTATCAAAGTCATTTGAGATTCCTTTTTATTATTTAGGAAATTGTATTTCATCGGAATAAGTTCGTTGTTGGGATCGACTTAAAGATATGTTACGACTTGAATTTTGTTAGTTGCCTGAGCCAGGGTAAGAATCCGCCAAGAGCAACATTTGTTTGATTATCATCCCATTAATTGTATCCAAATTCTATCTTCAGATGAGATTGTAATATAGGATCCACATTATAGTGAGAAGCTTGTGATCCGCTCATGGACCAGAATTTGTATAGGGTGGTTAAGTTTAAAGATGGATGTGTGGTTATTTTCCAGGAATCAAAAAACCATCTTCCAATGTCTGAAAGGAAGTTTAGAGATTCTTTAGTCGAGGAATTTCAACAACACCATCAAAGGTAACAAGGGTTGAGATTCACTAAGTTCTGTTGAACTTACAAGCATCTATTTGTGATGTAGGATTCTGGAATTGAACCAATAAGCCAAGAGAGGCCAAGCCAGGAATGCACTAAGGTGGTTGACTGTAGTGTGATGTTATGTATATAGAAGGAACCCCTTTTTGGGAATATGTTTCAATAGCGATTAGTATTATACTCAACGATTGAGACTGTTTGAGCAAATATTCAAGTTGTAATGTCTTCTACTAGTATTTGAGAATCTGTTGTAATTATTAAATGTTTCAGCCAAAAAACTTTTGACTTAGAATAAATAATAAATAAGGTATGTATGTTCAGCAGGGTCTTCGCTGGTTTTAAAATGGTTTGTTAAGTATTATGACATCCTATATTTGGATCAAGTAAATCGATTCAAGTATAAGGGTATTACATAACATCTCATAGAGGTCAACTGATTAAATGGGGTTTCTTTAACCCATTCGAAATGGCCCGATTCGTAGAACACGTGGAGAAGTCCATCTACGTAAAGCCTTAGTGGCAAAGTGGAATACTCCAATAAAGCTAGAGTTGCAATGGTGAATACTGTATATCCTAAGGGATAAGATTGTAAAGAGTTTAAATCCCTTAGGACTCTCATCTTGTAGATAGCCTTTAATCTCGATCTCCTATGTAACTTAAATTGTACCATTGGATTTGGGGTAGTTCAATTATAAATAGATGTTTTCCCTCTCATTTGTAGCCACTCAGTTGTAATCCTTCAAAGTAATACAAAGACTTTGAGAGCATTTACTCAAACACTTGATGCGCGTTGCTTTTTTATGGCTTTACTGTTCGTTCTTAGCTTCTTCACCTTTCGAGTTCACTTCTACTTTATTACGGTGCCGTAAAGAATTTCGTTGAGAATTGTCATCATTCGAGAGTTTTTATGGTGCCATAGGAAATGTTTATTAATTACAACATATTCTTAAATACAATATAAGACATTAAAACTTAAATCTTTATTAAACTAGACTCAATCCTGGTCTAGAGTACTATTTTCCATATTCCCAAGAGTGCCCTTCTATATGCATAATATCACTCTTCGAATTGCCACCTTGGCGCATTCCTCGCTTGGTCCCTCCTGGCGCACTGGTTCAATTCCAAGAACATGCATTACAAATAAGCGTTTGTATGTTCAACGAAACTTAGTGAGTCTAAACCAATATTACCTTTAAACAATGTTGTTGAATTCTTCGACTTAAGGATTCTAGACTTCCTTTTAGACTTTGACGGATACTTTTCTGATTCCTGAAAGATTAATATACGTCATCCTCTGCACTTGACCCCCTTATGCACATTCCGCTCGATTCACGGGTCATAAAATTCATACTTAATTATGGATCCTATTTCAAAATCTATTTGAAGTTAGAAGTTGGATACATTTCTCAAAATGATATACATACATATACTACTCTTTACGGATTCTTATACTGGCTTTGCTGGCTGTAGGAATGCCAGTCACACCGTATCTTCAAATTGATTCAAACAACAAACTTATTTTAATGAATGCAATACTTTAGATTATCCGAAAGAATCCCAAATTACTTTGATACATAATGTGAAAATTCCAAGGTTTGGCGGACACTTACACCACCTATAATTTTGGATATGTCAAGCTTTCTGTCCTGGCAGATTACAATAGCGGGTTCATCAATCGGGTATACTACCAAGAATTCTTTCATAAAATGCCTCAAAGGCTTAACTAGATCTCACCATAAAGGCGAACTAACAATTCATCACTTAGGTGTTACAGAATTTGCCATACAGGCTTTCCAGATGACTTGCCACTAAGGTTTCACATAATACGCCATATAGGCTTTTCAGATAATTCGCCACAAAGGCTCGATTTAGTTTGCCACCAAGGCACCACATAAAATGTTATGTTTGACAATATGGATTTGCCTAAACTTAGCATCGCCTAAGGTTTGCCCATCGTCGCCCCAAGGACACGTAGAAACCCAAGTAGACAAATGCGGCTTATCTGCCATTTCAAGAATGTGCCATGGCCATGGTCTTTCCATATATCTACCACACTAGCCTTTTTTGTGTTTACTGTCTCAGCGGACTTCGTGTTTACAGACGTCGGACTACATTTTTATTATATTAGCCTTCGTGTTTACTATCCCGAAGAACATCATCAAAGCACCACCAAAGGGTCCATTATCATATCACATATTTTCTCGACACTCCGCTTAAACCCCCTTATCACATCCATACTTTGTCATGCATCACTCAATTAACATAATGGACATATTTATATAGATTTCACTCACACCAATAACAGAATCATACTTCCCAACACATAATTTCATATGCATGTTTACCACACATCGTCATATTCATGCGGCACATCATACACTTCAGTACATACATAGAAATGCTTAATAGAAAACACACACACACACACACACACACACACATATAAATACATACATACATACAATAACTCTTCAAAAAGATATGCACAAGTACGTGGACATCAACCATACAAAGAATCATCATAAAATAACGTGCAGGAGTCGGGTCTTAAGACTCACTAGAGACCCACCTTTACCTCGATTTGGAGCTTCTGTTTCGATCCTTTTTATCGATCCAGAAGTAGCAAATGCTTACAAGACCATAGAATTTCTATTAAATTCCCCATTTACAGATAGTTTAATGACGTTGCAACTACATGTGACCCCCATACAGGGCCTTCCACTCACACCCTATTGTTCTTACATCTTTTAACATCCTTACTCTTCAAAAATCATAACATATAGAGCTATAAGACTTACCAGAAGGTTGAATCATCAACAGATTAAATGAAATCTTAGCTCTAGCTTAACGAAGAAGAAGAGAACATTTAGGTTAGAAAGAAGGACCAAAACGTCAAGTAGAAAGAAAAACCATCGAAAATGCCCCTCTTCACTATATATATACTCATGATCCCCTTTTTTTGGATTTTGAAAAGTGACGATACTTATTGAAATTGTCCCCTGATTTCCCTGTAAAATTCGGGGGAAGGTAAAAGAAAATCTGACGAAGTTCTATGTTATTGTTTGACGAGTCATAGGGAAGGTCAAATAAATCCAATTGACTCCCAACTAATCTCGTTAGAAGAACCAACTTAAACTGTGCTTATGCAAATCAAGCGTACTATACCTTGACGATGACTCTCGTATAGAGTGGTCTTAAAGATAATTAAGTCTCCTACAGCTTTCCCATATAGTTGATAGGCTCTTTGTGCTCAGCCAAAACTCTGGGGCATACTCTTCCTTTGGCGTACTTTTTCTTGAGTGTATTCTTTCTTCACATGAAGATATTCTATAATTAAATCCTTAGATACTGCCAACGAGTGGATACTTTAAGACTAGTATGCGCCAATTGTAACACCCTTATCCCATCTCTGTTGCCGGATTAAGGTTATAGAGTGTTATCGATCAAAACAGAACATTTCACTTTAATTCAAAACAGTTAAACAATTCATTTATAAGCATATATCAAACAATACCTATTTCTGCTATGAAAACAATTATGGGTCTTGAATCAGGCTTACGGGACCCTAAAAATAGTTTTGGAACAATTCAGGATTAAATCAAAACAAAACAGAAAATTTCAGGAAAATTTGAAAATTTGAAAAGAAAGGGTCACACAGCCATGTGGCCAGGCTGTGTGACATAACTCAGACTGTGTGAGCATTCGAAATAAGGACACACGGCCGTGTCCCAACCCATGTGTCTCACCGTGTAACTCACTAACTTGGCACACACGGCTATGTCGCAGGCCGTGTGCTACGCCGTGTAACCCACTGACTTGAGACACATGATCGTGTTTCAAACCGTGTCTCAAACCTTGTGAAACCTGTACTTAAAATAATAAAGCACACACTACCGTGTAGGGTGACCATGTGTGACCACGCCGTGTGGCAGCCCGTGTCCCATGCCGTGTACTCACCATTAAACCCTAATTCAAGTCAATTCAATACCAAATCTTGCCTAACAAGGTACACCAATATCATATTCATTCCTATAATCAAAACACTCTTAATACATTCTTAAACATGTCAAAACAATCAACCTAAAGCTTCTAACCAATGTACCATTCATAGGCACCTCAATTCATAACTAAACATTCAAATAACCTAAACATAAAAAAATAACTAAGACTCATCAATCGAAAAATCCAAAATCTTTAACAATTTCAAAAACAGAGATATGAGTTAGTTGGATCTAGTTGCAACGATCTCAAAGACATAAAAATTACAAGAAACAGATTAAGAAATCAGACCATACAAGCATCAAAGAGAAGACTGAATGCTTTGAAGGTTCTAACAATGGAGGTCCGGTGGGTGAAGTACAAAAATAAAGATGATGATAACATCTTTTAATGTTTTATTTTATTAATTTATTTATTTTACTTATTAAGTTAAATTTATAACATAAAAATTACAAAAATACACTTGTCCCACCGTCCATTACTTTCATTACGGACTAATTACAACATAAAACCTCCCCTTTTACCTTTTTAAATAATTTAATTAGTATAATTCATTAACAGTTAAGTTTTATATCTTTTACGATTTAATCATTTTTAATTAATTAATTATCAAATCACTAAAATTTCTTGACCAAACTTTGATACACAAAAATAATCACTCTGTAAATATTTAATAAGAATATTTACGAGCTCGATTTACAGAAATGAGATCCTGATACCTCATTTCTGAAAATCACTATATAATTGACTTGTATTAATTAATTAATAATTATTATGGACTTATCGAATTTCTGGTCCCGAAACCACTGTTTTCGGCACTACTAAAAAATGGGTTGTTACAACCCTCCCCCCTCTAGGAAAATTTCGTCCTCGAAATTTCTTACCTGAGAATAGATTCAAATATTGTGATCTCAAAGATTTTTCCATTTTTTTCCCCACGTAGCTTTCTCAACTCTGTATTAATGCCACTACACTTTAACCAACGATATATGTTTATTTTGTAATTATTTCACTTCTTGAGCAAAAATTTTTAACCAATTATTCATTAAAGCCTAAATAGTCGCTATTCAATATCATTCATAGAAAGTACATGTGATGGATCAGAACAATAACGACGGAGCATCGAGGCTGGAAAACATTATGGATTTTGTCAAGTTATGACTCTTTCAAATATTACAGTTCAATGAACCACGGACTAAAATGTAACACTTAACTCCAGGGTACAGCTTTCAGAAAGACTTTCTCACAATGATCACAAACAAAATTATCAACATTACGGACATTCTAAATATTGATTATTACTGTCTACTAGAATCTTGAGTCATTTTGTCTCGACTTATTTCTTCTGGTGAATCCAAACAATATGACACTATGGCCAAAAGTACATTGATTTCTTCGAGAGTGGACTTAAAAACAATTTAGATATATTTCTTTTACTAGAGTAACAAAATTTCATTTCAATCTTTTTATTACTGTCACAGATCTCTTCCTTGTACTATGCTCGATCAGACAAAAATAAAGAATTTCCCATATTTTCATTACTTCAACCAACATTTCAGTTTATATCAGTTAGTCCATCTTCACAACAAGCACACATCTCATTTTTGTTTCAGTCGTACAATCTCGCAAGTATACTAACTAAACTGAATAAACTCTCGTTCATATTTGATATAGATTTGTTTTCCTGTTTCAACTCGAGAAACTCATTCTTTTCCATTCCAAGCATCATTACTGACATAATACTTTCTATATTCAGTTCGAAAAAGATCCCAATTAACTTTTTCTTTCAATACAATAGCTAATAACATATTACCACTGATACACTTCGTCTTTGATAATAATACTGCATATATTATTAAGTAATCATCAAGTGAACCTGCTAATTCATCAGATATTCTCTGAACAATTTCTAACAAGAATTCAGCCCTATCTAGATCATCATAGTTTTACCTAAAAATTCATCGATCCTACATTTATGATCCTTATCCATAAAAAATTTAGATACACATACAAGAATGAAACTTTGAAGACCATAGGATGTCGGGGTAGGCACAGTAGGGGGATGGAGGTTGTGGAGCCACAAGATTAATTCATAAAAAATTTCCTTAATACAATGACCTATAAAACTAAAAGAACATTATTTACCTTATTATTGGACATTTGCGAAACTATCACACTAAATACTCGTTCCTTACTTGGGAGCCAAGACATTACTTTTGATTTCATCAGTAATGGTATTATTAGAATCGACCAACATCTTTTAAATTAAAAGTAAACAAAGTTGGATCGGATTAAAAACATCACACTATCACCTGTATTTGTGGCATGTATATACTAGACTCCATAGTGCTACGTTAGTCCTAGAATCGACTAAACAATAGCTCTAATACCACTAACTGTAACACCCCCATCCCATCTCTATTATCGGATTAAGGTTATAGAGTGTGACAGATCAAAACAGAACATTTCACTTTAACTCAGAATAGTTAAACAATTAATTTATAAACATATATCAAACAATACCTATTCATGTTATGAAAATAATTATGGGCCTTGAATCAGGCTTACGAGACCCTAAAAATAGTTTAGAAACAATTCAAGATTAAATCAAAACAAAACAGAAAATTTCAGGAAAATTTGAAAATTTGAAAAGCATGGGAGTTGGATAACTTACAAACAAAACCTATATACACATGCCACAACCCAAAAAGAGATACAAAAGCTACCACAAAAGGGAGTTGGATAGTGTGAGCTTTTCGATCAATCCGTCTGTTTGGTTTAAAATTAGTATATACAAAATAGCATAAAAGAAACAAGTAAGCTTATAAAGCTTAGTAAGCTCATAATATAAACGTTCACTTGAATTACACCATAAAAATAAATGCTTAAAGAAATATCATACCATCCCTAATAATCAATACCAAAACATGAATTACAATATTACTTGTACCCATATTCAAATGGTTCTTAACCTTTTACTTCTAAAATGCTTATCATAGTGAAATCACACATACTCAAAGTGACATTCCATCTACCTGTATAAATCATACATTGTTATATTTTCACTTATCACGCACATTACATATAAATAAACCAAAACATACAAGCATATAACTAACTTGTAACCTCCCTATCATTTAGTTCATCGAATCAAATAACTTGACTCAAATTTTTTAGTAACAAAAATCACATTAGGGGCATCATAAATCATAACAGAGGCACCCAAGTGCAATTAAGAGCACGAATATGTGATCAGGGGCATCAAAGTGCAAATAGGAGCACAGATGTGCATTTAGGGGTACCGAAGTTCAAACAGGGGCACAGATGTGTACTCAATGGTACCGAAGTACAAACAGGGACACTAATGTGCAAACAGGGACACTTCTTCATTCCTGTATACATACTTAAATTCATCTCATTCGTATACAACTTTAATAAAATTCCAACAAAAACACTACTAATAATCTCTTCTCAATTTCATATATACATAAGTATTTGCAACACTCATTGTAACACCCCTTACCCGTATTCGACGCCAGAATAGGGTACGAAGCATTACTAGAACACATACACTTGT
>CM025142.1:23498618-23511763 GCA_013467495.1 Gossypium gossypioides | reverse complement strand
ATTTGCCACGGCTATGGGATCTATATCGCCTAGTCCAGTATTTGCCACAATTCGTGGATTTCATCCGTGGGGGGCCTACGAGCCCATTGAGCCCACACGGCCCATTTTGGCCCAACGTGGCCCATTACGGCCTAAGCCCATGAAAATGCTCATAAAGGCCTCTATAGTCTATCACCCATGTTTCGCGGGTTAGGCTTACCACATGAGCGATCACACGCCTGTATGGTCTCAAACGTCGTATTTTCGGCTTTTCAGCTTTCTGTCGTTCTATGATTGCAATGGGGTGTTTATACACCTGTTTACGAGAAGATGCGTAGACAGTCCTCGAACACTTTTGAACCTATGTTCACCCATAACACTCGGTTAATCACATATCAATTGAATTTAAAAAGAATCCTATTCATTACACATAACTTCTTGATTGATAGTCACTTACCTTGATTGAAGAACTGAATCCCTAAGCATTTCACTCACCGGAACAACGTTGGTCACTAGATCTCGGGGTTATTACCTGCAATCAGTTGAACCCCTTAATATCAATTATCTATTAGAACAATTCAAGTCAAAACGAACACCAACTTACCGAAAGTATAAAATAGTAGAATAAGAATGGTATACAAAATCGGCAGAGAGCAAGGAAAAAGTCAGCACAAAGAGGGTAGAAAAAGAAGAGCAAATTGGCAAGAAGGGAGGAGAATGGTTTAGGGGACGAAGAGGTTTCGGTAGAGGGTAAAGAAAGAAAAAAATGAAAAAGGAGAGAAGATAGACTAGCCACTAGTAGAATTACTTGGAAAAGAAAGAAAAAGAGACAATTGAGAGAGGCAATATTCGACCAAAGAGAAGCTGCCAACACAAAAAAAAAAATGAGACAAAAAAATATGCAAAAACCCCATACCGCATCGACCTTCAAGCAAAAAGAGTGAAAACACCACACAAATACAGAATGAAAAGTATAACAAAAATGAGCAGTATGCCCTCTAGCTGAATTTTCCTGAGTAAGAAAGTCCATTTTCGGCACACCTCTCCTCTCCCCTCACTTCCCTTGATTTTCTCCTAAAATCTCTCCTCTTATCCCTCCACCAATTTCTCCTCAACTCCCCCAACAACTCCATTCAAATTCGATTCAAACTCCCCTTAACTGTGTTTCAGTCCAACTCCACTACCTACACAGCTCAAGCAGCAAAATAAATATTCCATTGCGCAACCCAGGACTTGAACCTCAAACCTCACAGTTACACAACACGCCATATTGCCACTAGACCATAAGCTCTTTTTGTGTCATATTTTAATCGCAATAATTTAAGAACCTACTATCTAAATCCAAGGATTTTATTCACTTAAAATTTTTTTTTGCATAAGTCAAGGCTTGAACCCCTGACTTCTCAAACACTTCCAAACACTCCTAAATCACTTAACCACTGAAGTAGACATTCATTTATGTCACTTCCTTGCACAACTAAATATTTATGTGCAATCTCCTAACTATTCCCTTATTCAAAAAGTATTTCTTCTAGGCCCAAAATTCAGGGTGTTACACTTTGTCAATCAAGGAGGATTACTTACCTTACACGAATTATAAAATAAATAAAATTACAACACATGGAAGTAAAAAGGAACTCACTAGAAACTCTAGCACAATTTATAAAGCAGGCCCCTTGTCTTTATCACTTGGACCTTCGTTAGCTTCTTGAGATAAAATGAATATAATTAGACATATCAGATCATCAATCTATCAAAACGAGAAACACATAAATGAATTAGAGAGTAACCTAGGGTTCATCATTAATTAGCATTGAGCTACTACTGACATATAAGTTAGATGAATAATACGAACCTTCACTCTAAAAAGGTTTTTTGAACTTAGGTTTTCAAAGAGTTTTAGAGAAAATTAAGGAAGAAGAAAATGTAAAGGTGTTAAGAAATACTATCGCTATCCTTATATACTTAAGCACGGAGACAAGGATTAGTGGAAAAATCAGATAATTTCACTAACACTCTTATTTATCATGATTAAGTGCACTTAACATAATTTTAGTCTTATCATCTACAATAGTCTAGTTCCGTTCTAAATAAATGTCAACTTCACTACCTAAATCACCATTTTGAAATAATAAACAAATCTAAAAGTTGCGAACTTAACAAAAGAGTTCGGCAAACCACAGAGCTCGCCAAACCTAAGAGTTTGCCAAATGGTGCATATGTAGAATTCTATACTTAGTTAAGATAAACACTTTACTTACTCGTCTATCCTTAATTTACCAACTACAAGCCAAATAGTAACCAATTATGAAGACTCTGTTGGGCATGCTGTTACATAAGTCTCTTCTATTAAAGAATTTAGCAATTTATTTTATTATTATTTTGCAAATATTGAAGATCAATAAATTGTCAAGAGATTATGCAACTCCAAGCACATCTGATTCCATCAATTGAGCAATTTCTTACCTTTCTTTTATTTTAATTTACTTGTGTTCTTTTACACGTTTAAATTAAATCTAAAAGTTATGGCATCTAGATCTATGAAAGGCTAAGTCTCGTGAAAATTAACGAGTGGATGTGAGAGTAACTAGCAGAGGAATATGGGTTTCCCATAGGAATTAACTAGTTTTAAATTATGTGTGCTTAAACCCTAGGATTGACAACCCTAAGAAATCATCTAGGTTAAATGAGATAGGGAGATAAGTTTGCTAAGTAAATCGCAATTTATCCCTGTGGAGAAAATGAGGTCGAGAGATAAGCAAGTAACTGTCGATTAGTTAATTAGTAGAAGTCGAGAGGTAATACTAGTTAATTAATAGTTAATTCCATTTAAACACAAATTTTGATTAATTACAACCACTAAAACGGGTTAATTTTCTATTTGTTCACCTCATTTAGTTGTTTGTATAGTTTATGTTTATTTAATTTAGTTTATGCTTGACATCTATTTTATTGTTTCTCATAATATAAGTTTTAATTATTACTATTTAGACTTGTTATTGTAGAAATAGATTTTAGATTTAATTCATTATCCATTGTGTATGATCCTCAGTATACTTCCGTGTGTTTTGTTGTAAGACTTTACTATTGACCGCGTCCGGACATACTAACGTCTAGAGTGTAAATACTGTAATAGAATGAGGCAATATCTGCAAGTATACAGGTCAAGTTGTAATATAGATTTTACAATGAAGTATGTGAGTACTCCGAGGATCGTACCCAAGGGAAGCGAGTACTAAATCAATCTTAACTTAAACAATTAAAGATCTAATTAATACTTCAAGTTAGTTATAGTACGAAAGTAAAATAAGAGATAATTTTAGGGTTTTTAAACTAAGGAAATACAATAACATAAAAAGAGTAAAATTGTAAGAGATAGAGAGAAATAAAGTGAATAAAATTTGAATATGGGTGAGTAGCATGTTTCAGCAATCTCAATCAACTGTTGTATCAGGTTCTTCGTTAATCAACTAGTCACTACCCTAGAAGGATCTTCCAATCTTCCACAACCATAATGAGTCAACAAGAACTACTTATCTTTCGACCTCATAGTCCAAACTAGTTTAGGGTTAAAGTGTTCACGGATGGGCAATACCAATTTTTGCTTAATTCCCACCTTGATGACTTCCTGAGGTTGTCAGGCCTAGGATTTGTTTCACATTCTTCCTTTCCCAAACAATTGATCTGTTGAGTAAACCTACAAAATAGTTAAGAGATCATACTTCTCCTCGCTAATCCTCCATAGAAAGATTAATTCCTTATGGCTTTCATAAACAACATGGAACAAATGGAAGAATTAATCATAGGGAATGGATTGAAATAGAAAGTTTAAGAAAAGCCTGATTGATATAGATATAAGCACGAATCCACAGAAGTTAATCTCCTTTACAATCAGACCTCTTGAAGAAAACAAATAACTAAAACTAGGAAAACCTAAGAAGGAAAGAAAATAAGACAAAATTTAACGGAAGAAAACTAGGTTAAAACTAAGATGTCTTGTACATATGCCAAAGGGTCCTATTTATAGCCTTCAGGTTTTTATCGTCCTTAACCCTAGGTTAGTTGACGTTCTCGAGCTTAAATTTTGATTGTGTAGACCATAACGATCCTACTTTATTTTTTTCTCATCATCAAGTCAATGTTATGACACACTAGAACCTACGTCGCGACATAGCAACAAACATGTTCCTCTATAGCCATCTGCACAGGTATGTCATGACACCCTCAGCCTGTGACATAAAATTGAAGGCAGTTTCTTACTTTCTCCATTCTCCTCTCTATGTTGCGACATCGGATCCCCCATATAGCGACATAACATCCAGTATTGACCCGAAATGCCCTCTAATGGTCTCCTGCACACTCACAAAGTACGTTAGCTCTCCCTTAGACCTCATTTGGCCCTTAAGGTTAATAAAAGACTCGATGTGCACATTTTATTGAATGTAAACAAAACTAATGAAAAAAATTAAAACATAATGAAAATGCTTGTATTCAAGCTCCTTAAATGTGAAAACTTAGTTCAATTTGCCGCACCGAATTACAGCAGATCAAACTCCCCTACACTTAAGTCATTGCTTGTCCTCAAACAACATAAATAAAGATTACAAAATGAAAAACGACGATCCTTGAGAAAGTATGGTACAAGTATTGATTTCGTAGCATATGACTTAGGCCTTTCACGTTTACTAATATTTCAACATTATGAGTAGTTGACTTACCACTTTTGATCACAAACATCTAAGTTCAGTATGTTACAAAATATACAAGTATTAAGGTTCTCACCTATAAGAACCCATCAACCAATCCTACAAGTACTTTGATTATCCGAGCAAAATACAAATAGTTGTTTGTATGAACGTTCAGTATGATGTCCATTCATGTATAAGGATATTTAAGTTAGATAGGGCTTTTTGGCTTTTAATGTTCTAAAGGTTAAGATAGATATGGAATTCAGAAACAGTAAGCATCAAAAGGATACAAACACGAATATAGTTTGGCACATGGTATTGATCCCTATTCTTCCTCTGTTAGTGAACCTGACCCGCTCACTGCCTTATTTCTTCTTCTCACACCTTCATTCTCTCTTCATATATAGGAAATCATAGCATGACATAGAAACTATGGCTAGCCTTATGAGTTTTTGTGCACTAATGAACGAGTTTTTCTTTCTTTAGTGACTTTGTGACTTTTCTCTTTTTTAATACATCTCACTCATGAATGCTCTTTTGCTAGTTTAAGACTTTTTCTACTCGTACCAATTCTTTTCTTTTAGATTTTTTTTCTTGTTTCGCAGATTAGGCTAACTTATAGTTCCCATATCACACCAATCTTTCCTATTTCACTCTAAGTTTACAAACTCCATCGTGATGTATCTATTAACCCTCAATACGTATGGCCAAATGTCTATAATTGTGTGATATAGGCCAAAGAAAAATGACATATACAAATTAATGTTTTCAGGCTCTGGGTTTGTATTGTGGATCATTAAGAAGTGTCAAAAGGCTTAAAATTGGTGCTAAAGGTAAAGTACAGATAGGACAATTTTTTGGCTCTGGATGTGTTCCAAATAATGCCTTAGGTCATCCTTAAATATCTCAACATGCATAAACTTAATCAACAAAACAAACACAAATTCAACCATTTATCATTCATACTAGCATGCCAGTTTCCTTGTATTTTCTATATTACTTGGTACAGATGATAGCTTAATACCTATTTACCGTGTAACATATAAAACTTTAGTAGTTTACTAATAAAAAATTTAAAATCTCCTATCATCATGCCAAATTTATTCAAAAACACAAGTAACCTGTGTACATGCTCTTAACCAATCACTTGTATTTGTACAAGCTCAAGCATATAAAAGACAAGATAATTCAAAAGAAATGTAAAAATTTGAAGCAATTTTTTCTATGTTACCCCCCACACTTTAGTTGACACATTGTCCTCAATGTGTAGCCCAATCATCGATAAGGAAGGAAATTACCCGATTGATCGTGGTCACTCTAATTGCTAGTGGTGGGTGTCTCCTCCTTTGATCGTGTTAGCTTGAATTTTTTGTGTCTCCTTCGTGTCGGGTTCCTACATAAAAAATTTAACAAAGGGTAACGAAACAAAAATTCTACTCATTAATCATACTCCTACAAAGTCTAAATTAAAATCATCCAATAATTAATACAAGTCTTTTAAAAGGAAATTAAAAAATTCCTCAATCCTCCTCCAAATCATCGAGGGGATAAAAACACCTCTTATCCATAGGGGCTTTTCCTTTTCCTCTAACATATGTTTTGTGGGAGCTCCCACCCACTGAAGTAGCATGGTGAGTTAGGCTTCGTAAGATAGGCCCTTCTGTTGTAAAAAATTTCGGCTAAAATGTCACTTCATACTCGTCCTCTGTTTCAAGGTATTCCTGAGCAACACCTTCCTCCTCAAGATTAACCCCCTCATCCTGATGAGTCAAAGTTCACTTGAACATATCTGGGGGATATTTTGGAGCTCGTAGCCCATTCATCCTTAAGAATTCTTGTAGTATAGGTCATGTCTCCTACATCCACCAGATCATCCTATTGAGCTTTTTTTCAATGGTTCTTCTAACTCCCTTTTTAACCTTTGTTGAATCTTTCTGTTTAACTGATGCTGGTACATCCATTTTTTTCTTCCTCCTTTGATTCCATTCAGTAATTTGCTTCCGTTGAAGCTCAACGTACTGTATATATTATGTATCTCAAATGATACTCCTTTTAGGATTCATGAATTGCTCATAATTTTAAAGATCTATCATCGGTGAATAGATCCAACCATTTTTCTTCTCAAAATACTCTCTCAATTCACCTAAAATTATTCTCAAAAGTAGCAAAAAATATTCTGAAATTTCTCAGGTTTCTTAAATCAAGATTTTCAATCAACGAATTTTGAGCGAAACAAAGGTAATATTAAATCCTAAAATTGTTTTTATGATGATTAGAAACATTTTTACATGATTTGAGAGTCAATTAAAGGATTTTTATCAATGACATCTTCTTCCAAGAACACATGGTTCTTTAATGGCGGATCTTGAATTTTAAGAGGAAATTCACAAGTCAATGGATGTTCCAACTCAAAATGGATCTATTAAAATGTTTTTGATCTTATTTATCAAGATTAAACATGATTTTTGAGGTATTTTAAAGAAATTTAAATTTCATCATCTTCATGAAGCGATTTTCTAGAATTTTGTAAAATTGATTTAAAGATGAAATTGATACTTAGTATAAGTGTATTTGGTCTAGTATTGATGATTGAAAGTGTTTATGAGGGCTAGGGAGATCTATTTTTGTGAGGAATTGAGTTTTCGACTTGATGTTACAAATCCGATAAGGTATCTTTGTGAGATGATTTCAATTAGCATAGTTAATCAAAAATTGTGTTTAATATAGCATTAGAAAGGTGGTAATGCCTACTTTATCTCTATTGGAAGCTCCGAGGCTTGAAAGGACTGAGATAACCAAAATTAAGGCTTAGATTTGCTTGGTTGATCACTTGCTTGTGGTAGAAAAAAAATTGAGTGGTGAGTATTTCTAAGGGTGATTTGGTAAATTAACCCTCATTTATGATTAATTAGTAACTTAATTGATAATTAGAATTGATTAATTATAGTGGAACGACTGATTTTTTCAAGATTGATATTAAATGTGCAAGAATTGAATTTTTAATGAATAATGGTAAGTAAGCTTTTGGATGGTGTTGTGCTATTTTATTAGGTTAGTTGTAAGTATGATTAAAGCATGTTTACTTGATTTTTTTGATCATGGTATGTTGGTGTAACAATTGGTAGTTGAATATTGGAAAATGACAAATGAAATGCTTCATTTAATTGGATGTTAAATGGTTATGTTACATGTTACACATAAACATTTTGTCACATTAAATTGAGCACTTTAATGACAGATTTATATGCTATGTTTGATTGAATATATTGGAAACATGCATGGTGGATCTGTTGGATTAGTTGGCATGCCATAAGATTTCTAAGTACTAACCTTTATTTGTGACAGTGTGAGCATATGGCTCTAGGTGGACTGATTTGATTGGAGTAGACAAGGAAGTGTTGAGCATGAGTCTCCACCCATTGAGTTATTTGAGGTGCAATAAGGGAGCATGTGCTTCGTCCCACTCAACTCGGTGGACTGTATTTGATATTTGTGGGAGTTCGGAGATCCGTTTACCCGATGTATGATCACCCGGTTAAGCCATGAGAAGTGTATGCCAATATATTTATGTATGATTGTTGTTATATCGCTCAATGTTTGTAAGCCATGAATGATTGATTCTTGATATTGATAAAGTATATGTAAATTGAATTGGCATCTTTCTTTATTATGTCTGATAATTGGTGAATGATTGAACTTGTTTTAAGCATGATTTGGATATTAATTTTCTAATTGTTGTCATTAACATTCACTGAGCTTTTTAAAGCTCACACCCTCACAATTCGTACAGATAATCGACAGGCTTAAAGAGCTGAGGAGCCACGCAAGAGAGTTCCAAGATATTTAGGCTTGGTAGAAACTTTATTACACGTTTTAGAGATTGTAATCGGGCATTGTGGAACTATCAAGAATTAGTTTAATTTTGGTTGTAATTAGACTTTGGACATTGGACATTTTATTTGGGATGGTTTTATAATAATTTTGAAGCATGTTCGAGATTAATTATTGAATTATTTACGATGTATTGTTGCTTGATAACAAGGTGATTGATAACACGATGTGTAAGGCATGAAATTTACATTGACAATTGTTTAGTTGAAGCTTCCTTAGAGTGGTTTACTAGCGACTAAGGTATGTCACTTGTTTGATTTATTCGATGTTTGTTATACATGGATTTGGTTGTCTAATTCTTTTTAATTGAGGTTTAATTGATGTCAATAAATTCAATTGGAGGGGTATGTATATGTATGTTAATTAATCGTAGTTAAATCGAGTATAATTGGCCATTAAAATACGTAAAATCGGGTTTTAAAATGAGTTTTTTGCAAAAATGGGTGTAGTGGTTTTCACACGGGCATTTGCAGGGATGCACATGGGTGTGCAGGTAAGTGACACAGGCGTGTGAGGACTGGAGCTATCACGCACAGGTGTGTGGGTAAGTGACACAGACGTATGGGGACTGGAGCTATCACACACGGGCGTGTGGATTTCCAGACGGGCGTGTGTGATCGGCCTAACAGTTTTTCACGAAGTGAGCATAGGCATTTAATGACACACAGTCTAAGGGACACGACCGTGTGAGTTTTTGGAGGTTTGAATTTTTGCCTTTTTAAATTGGTATTTTAATTAGTTTAAGTTACAATTTAGAGTTGAAAATGGATTAGTCTAATTAGAGTCTTAGATGATAAGGAAACTTGGTAAAATTTTAGGATTAGTCTCGTAATGGGTAAAATTAGATATGAGTGCATTTAATTTATAATTCAGACTAGGTACTAATAGTTTGCATTTGTTATAATTTAGTCCCTAATAATATAACTTGAATTAGACATAGTAAACGAACTCAAATTAAGCTGAAAATTTTTAGGCTTGTAGAATTTGACTAAAAGAAGGTCGGTAAACACATAGATCTAGAATCGGGTTAGTTTTACCAAAGGTGGTAAAATGATGAAAATGCCCTTAGGTTAAATTACCTAGGAAAAGTTTAAAATTGGCTCATAATTTGCTTTCGCATTAATAAATAACTAATAATTAGATAAGATTGAGGTGATATAAGGTCGGGTGTCTCTTGGGTGGTCGTTACCCGGAGAGTCACTTAGGTGCCTAACCTAACACTTTGAATTTGGGCTGGTCCGTCCTGGTCGGATTTGGGGTGTCACAGGATTTATGAATGCCACACTATGAAGGTCACAATGATCTATTCTTCTTGGATCCTGTCTGATGTATTGTCAGTATAGCCAGTCATATCTATGTATATATCTTCTGGGAGTTGTCTACTCAGATGCCTAAGACAAAAAATCTCTCCAATTGGACTTGATAGATGGCATATTAGTCTTTCAATCGATTTTCTCATTTTTTATTAGACTAAAGACATTTTTAGGCTCGTCTACAAATACAAGTTGTCTTTTTGTATTACAATCCGGCCACGTAATACTGCTTAATATTAGTTAAACATTAGACAACCAATTAGAAACATTTGCTTCAATTTTGCTTTGTGTGAAAAAACCATTTGAGGACAATAATACAAAGTATATTAATTGTAATTAATATATTTGTTTTATTAACCAATCTTTTCGAAAAAATTACAAGTTTACAAACAAATATACTACACTTAGGGCACCAAATCCAACACAAACTAACTTTATACCAAGTGTTATATCTAAAGTCAATCATTAACACCCTGAATATAATGTTACAAAAACTAAAAATGCTCATTTACACAAAATAAACCTTAGGTACATGCCACATAATCTATACTCAAAATGAACTTATAACGACCATTTCAAGATAGTGTGTATGCTTCTTTACTAATCCAACTCGGTAGTTCTGAAAGGTGAAAAATCTGCAGGGAAGGAAAATGACTAGAGTAAGCATTATGAATGCTTAGTAAGCTCATATGAAATTTACATTACTTACCTTAATCAATTCAACATGATAAATTCTTAATTTTTCCATTCAAACTTTGATACAACTTATACATATCATCATATACAATGTAATAGGTTAGTCAAAGTACAAAACAAGAACATTAAGCAAGAACTCATGTAACACATATCAAGTTCGATGCACATACAATCTAATTTCAAATCATTTCAATTTCCCATTTCAATTTATTGAATTTCGTTCGCGAGAACTATAGTAAAACAGACTCGAATACGCGAGAATAATTTGCTCACACAAGCTGGCATTATTACAGAATTTCTCACACAAGCTGACATTTTAACGAAGTCACCCATCTGGGCTAGACCTATGATCATGTAATCCGAGAGTATGCAACATATGTTAGACCTAGTTACAACCTGTAAAATCCCTGATCAAGCACGAGTATAACCTTAATCACATGTCTCCCTATCCTAGCATTTTACTAAGTTCACAAGGGCACTGTTGTTATATATATATCCTTATCAAATCCTGTACCAGTTACTTCTTTCATTACAAGTCCTGTAAACATTCAATATTCATATTTGCATTCCGTACCTTTCTATAATAGCCAATATTCTCATGATTTTCAACTCAATCCATTTTAAGCCACATTTGTCAAATTCACTAAATTTACTTCAATCTAAACACATTAATAAAACAAGACCCAATTCAAATATACCATAAAATAAAGTAGTAAGTTCTATATGAACTTACATATTCAAAATACGTAAAGTGGATACTGTAGGGACTAATCTAAAATTTTTGTTTTTTTCCAGATCAATTCCTCTTCACTTGATTCTTGATTTAAACAATTCTTTTATGACATTAATTAATACTAAATATTTTTGTTCTATGCTATGATATATATAACTTATATAACTCAATTTTTTGACATCCTTGTAATTTTACAATTTATTCAATTTAGTCCCTAAATTTAGAATAGTTATAACTTTCAATTCCTAGCCTTAAATTAAAATCCGATTTCAAATATTCTCACTAAGGACCTCCAACTTTCTATTTCTAACATAATTTCATAACAACTTTTAAATTTATTTAATTTGGTCCCTAATGTAATAGAGTTAACAATAAGCTAAATTAACTTTACAATTTAGTCCATTTCATATTATAAGCTTAAAATCTATCAATTACAAGCCTAATTCTTCAAGAAATCAATAATGAAAACTTTTAAAAAACTTTAACAATTTTACAAATTGGTACATAAGCTAGCTAAGTCAAGCTCCCATCGTCACACCCCATTACCTAACTCAATCGCCAAGTCTAAGCAACGGAATATCACATTTGTTGCTGGAGAAACAAACATCATTCGTTCCATAATAAATTCAAAACATACATTTAGACCCATAGCCATGTCATGATTAATATATCAATATTTCAACTATTAACCTATTAAATCATTTCATGTCATGCATCCTCTATTTCAACTATATATAAACTGATTCATATCTAAAGCATTATAATCACATCTAAATATTCACATAGTAACATCAACAACAAACATATACATAGTACAAACCATTATCAAATATCATATATGTCTATTTATATAAATTCTCGAAGTATGAAATCATTCTCCAACTAAGCTTAATAAAACATAAAACCCTATAGGTACATGCCAACCAAAATAGAAAAAGTTTCACCAACTCAATGAGTGTGGGATTTTTTGTTGGATGTTGATAACAACAAGTGCACACAATTGAACCTAACCTACGTACAGAAAACAAACCGAACGTTGAGTAATCAACTCAATGACATTTTTATAACTAATATTATAACATAACATGAGTAAAGTAAAGACATAAATAAATAAAATAGAAATCAAAGGTTCGTATGCAGTTTAATATGTTAAGTTATATTATAAGAACGTGATCCTTTCATATCGCATTTGTAGTCATACAGACTGGTTGTCACATATTCATCTTCAAATTCCTGAACTGTAAACTCCAAAATTCAATTAAACATTGAATAATCGCTTATATTCACCTAATCACAACCCTACCAATTGCATACTCAACTCAACTTCTTTTACATTTAATTCTTCCTAACATTACTCATAATTATTCTATCAAGCATCTCAACCTATAACAATAAACCAGATTCAAGCAATATAAAAATACACATTCTAAGCGTTAAGACATCAATTTAGACAATAGCCAAGCATATAATTCGATTAACAATTTAACGCATTAATTTGGTAATTTCCTAGCTATTCACTTTTGAGCAACAACTTAATATCTATTCTTAGACAATAGCAGATTTAATATTTATTGTCAGATAATAATTAAACATGCAATTTCGAACAACATTTTAATACATTTATTCGGGCCACCCCATTATGCACAAAATGGATTGCCCTGTTTATACATATTGAACAACATTATTATGTTAGAAAATAAGACAACCTTAACTCAATACATTAGAATACATAACAACACATTGGATAGTGAATTTAACACATTCAAACATATAAACTGTTAGAATTAAGTGACTCGAATCCTTATTTAAATAAAATACAGTAGTAAAATAAAATAAAAGTAAAAT
>CM025142.1:23482173-23498518 GCA_013467495.1 Gossypium gossypioides | reverse complement strand
TTTATTTTTCCTATTTCTATTTTTCTTTGCGATATATTGTCATTACCGACATTATATTTTTCACATAAACTTTAAGCTCCCTAGCAGTTAATTGAGCGCATGAACATATACTTGTTTTGCATTTACAGCATGGTTTAATCAATATTAAGCTGGAAGTTAAATGCTGTAGGAAATTAAATGCAGCAATTTCCAACATTTGGACCGAAAATATCCTTTACGGATAGCGGCCAAGTTTAAATAATGACAATAATATTTTTCTTCATTTAACGCAGCAACTCATAACTTTTAAAAGAAAAGAATAAATATGTTGAATTTCCAGTATTTAATTCAGTTGAAACCTATTACAAATGTTCAGTTTTGTACAACTTTAAATTATGCTTTGGGTAACAAAAAATCTTCAACATTATAAGAAATTAAATCAACATAATAACATCACATTCAGACTATTTTATTAGCCCCACCCAAATAGCATAATTAACACAATATGGCAGCATAACAACATCATAATTGGACAGTGAAATCAACACATTTGCACAACTTAATTAACTAAATAAAACAGGATAAATGACACCACAACGGACAACATTAACAAAGTCAAATTTTTTGACAAAAAATATCTTGAATTAAACGATCAACATATATAGTGCAAAATTTTTGGACAAGATCGAACAATTAATAATCGAATAGCATCAATGGTGAAAAACCTTGGACAACATTAAACAGATAATAATTATACAACATCAATTGGGAAAAATCTTGGACAACATTAAACAACTAATGACTAAACAACATCAATTGAGCAAAATCTTGGACAACATTAAATAACTAATGATTAAAAAACATTAACTAAGAAAAATCTTGGACAACATTAAACATGTAATGACCGAACCTAACCAACTCAAAATAGCAAACTACTATGAAATTAAAAGACATAGTCATCTAGTAAACCAAAAACCTTTCACACAGTACCTCCCAATCGAAGCCTCCATGCTAGTTTCATAAATTTCGAGCATGAAAATAATAAAGTAAGATCAAGGAAAAATCACCATAATTTTATTTTCCAAGTCGTTTCTAGCTTCAAATGTGCTCCTTCCCCTTACTATCGCCGTCTCCCTCTCCTTTAGTGAATTTCTTGAAGAATAAAGCTTCTAAACAAGCCAAAACAATGGGTTTTTCCCCACATGCAATTGGTGTCATGGTCTCTCTCTGCATTCGAATGAACAAGCAAAAAAAAGGGAAAAGGTAAAGCTATCTTCTAGTTTTTTTTTTCTCACCACCCACTCCCCCTTTGCAAAAGCATCATCATTATAATGACAACATCCCCTCATACAAATTTAGCAAGCTAGTTGATTTTTAACTAGATTTTCCCAATTCTTAGTTTTCAACACTAATATATTAAGGCCGAATTCCACTTTAAGTTTTATAACACTAAGCATAGTTTAAAATGCCACCTAATTTCATGAAATGGCCGACCATGATAATTTGTTATGCTTACTCGAAACAAATTAAATACAAAAGCATAATATAAGATCAATTTAAAGACTCGGGTAGAAATGCACTTAACAATTTGAATTTCCTACAAATGTCGGTGAGTCGGAAATTAAAATCAATCGAGGTGGCTTCAGGTCAGAAGTGACCAGACTATATATTCAAAAATCTGGGTGTGACTTGTTACATCCCAAATTCAAAATTTAACTTCTAAACAAAATAAATTATGCATTTACTATATTATAATTTTCACATCATTTAAATATGCAAAGGAAAAATAATGCTTAATCGTCCACCATATTTTGAAATGGTATAATTACCATTTCTTACCTTAATTTTGATTATCTTATAAGCAAATAAAATCTCAAGGAGTTAACTTTTGCAAATTTTTCGATTTAAATCTTATACCTTGATTAGTCACTTTTTCAGTAAAGTTATCTATCAAAATTTCAATTCACCAATATAACAACTCCATAAATATTTAATAATAATATTTACAAACTCACTCGTCAGAAATAGGGTTTAAAAACCATTGTTTCTCGACACTACTAAAAATTGAGCTGTTACAAATCTCCCCCTTAAGAAATTTCGTCACCAAAATTTTTCGGGAAAAGTCGTGGGGGTATTGGAATTTCACTTTCGAATAAAGTTAATTCATCTTTTCATCTTTCTTTATCGATCCTCAGACCCGTTTAATTGTATCGCATGGTGCTTCACATGGTATGAGTATATATATATCGCAATTTATATTTTTCTAACCTATTGACCTGATATATCTTTTACTAATTTGGCTTGGACACAAGCCAGAGGCATAGATCAATCATCTTCCATCCCAATTCAATATCGCAATACATCATCAGATAAAACTGAAATAGTTATACTGGCACATAAGTGCATCATCTACCAACCGAAGTGTAACCTAAACATTTAATAGGTAACATATTTTTAATCTCTTTATAAGTTCAATTTTCATTCTCTCAATCCCAATTCTTACACAATTCACTATTCAAATACAGTACACAACATATTTTAACTTTATTTTAACACCGAGTTCAACATATTGATTAAATCATACTACTTCCTATTTATCACATAGATAACTAAACCTACCATTTAAATCGCAAGCAATATTTCATCATCATTTTGTATGCAGTTCACATATATATATTGAACTCCATGTCAATATTTTAATAATTCTAAGTCTATAAGCATTACTCGTATTCAAATGGCCCTCGGGCTCGTTTTTAGCCCATATCACAAGATACCTTGTTTCACATTTTCATTAGTTTCATTTAGTTACCTTTTTTACCATGACATATACAGGTACATATATCCATCACCCTGGGTTGTCTGAAAATGATGACGCTAATGCGATACACAATACCACCTTGAATTCTATAACAAATACACCAATTTGTGCCTCATTGAAACATTCGAAGCATAAGTTTATGCCCAGCGCTCATCAGAATAACCAAAGGAATTTGGCATGCAGTGACTCATCAGAATGTCTGAAGTAATATATTCCCAACGGTCATCAATATAATCAAACTAATTTGGCACCCAGTGCCTCATCAAACAATTCTAAAGTAAATAGATTGCGCCCTGTGCTTATCGACAAATAGTCAAAGTAACCCAAACTCTATTTATCCTATGGCATACCAACTACATTTGACTTTGTCCGAATAGTTAATAGGGTAACCATTTTATTTTATTCAGTATACCTAAATCAATTCATGTTCTTTTCTTCTCACTTTGGCATCAATCGCTAATTTATCCTATAACACAACATGTTATAGTTTAATTTCATGCCAATCATCAAAGATCAATCAAATCAAAAATTTCTATTCTATTCAATTCAATCTAATTTTTAATGTTCTATACCCAAAGTCACAATTCAATTTATACGATAATTATAACTCATCTTAATCCACAATCATGCAAAAAACATTAATTCGTAAACAGGCAAATTGATCTTAAATCATAAAAAAAAATACGTACCAAATCCCCGTGTTATTGATTAACCAATAAGGATTCCTTGACCTCTACATGTAAGGATAAATTGTTTAATATTAGCGAGAGCATTCCTATTATTTTTTGGGCATACTCGAGCTATATGCTCTAGGGATCCACATCGGTAGCATGCTCCTATTTTCTTCCAACATTCACTTTGGTGCTTCTTTATGCAGTGTTCACCTGTTGGAATAGTCACATCTTTTATCAGACCTTTAACATTGTCTACCAATTTCACCGATTGATCGATCTCGTCTTTTTCTAACCCAATTTTTATTGAAGTTGATCTCCATGATCCTCGAGTCCCCTTAGTTCATTTAGGCAGAGGTCGTAAATTAGAGGTCTCAAATCTCATTTTAAAATTTCCTGTTGAAGAAGGGTCAACATTTTTTGATCCTATAATTTGATGGATTGCAGTCATTATTGTAGTTTGAGGAACAATTTTCACTATTCCTTTCAGCAAATTTGTTATTCCACGGAGTAATCATTCACCGCTTTGATCCTCTTGGCGAGATCTATCTTATCTATTCGCACATTGAGTACCGGTTTGATCATCATCGTGTGCATTCATGCCCACTTGCCTTTCACCTACTACAGAATAAATATCACTGTTAACTTTTGTTTCAACGACAATTGCAGTCATTATTGTAATCTAAGGAATAATTTTCACTATTCCTTTAAGCATATTCCAAGGAGTAATCATTCAACGTTTTGATCCTCTTGGCGAGATCTATCTTCTCTATTCGCACATTGAGTATCGATTTGATCATCATCGTGTGCATTCATGCCCACTTGCCTTTCACCTACTACAGAATAATTATCACTGTTAACTTTTGTTACAAGAACACACATTAACTCCTCAGACATTTTCAAATATAAGACAAAATAATTTACAATCAACATCTAGTCCCGACTCAAACTCAACTCAGCCTTGGCAAGTACCCCTAAACTTAATTTTCGAGCTCATCTTAGTTCAAGAATCGCCTAAACATATAGGTTTGATACCACTAAATGTAACACCCCATTATCTGTCTCAATCGTCGAGTCCAAGTAGCGAAATATCACATTTGTTATCGAGGCAACTGACATAATTAATTTCATAATAAATTCAAATCATACATTTAGGCTATGATTAATATACCAATATCTCAACTATTAACTTATTTATTCATTTCATTTCATGCATCCTCTATTCCAACTATATATATATCAATTCACATCCAAAGCATTATAACCTCATCTAAATACTCGCATAACAACATCAACATCAAACATATACATAGTACAAACCATTATCAACTATCATATATGCCTATTTATATAACATCTCGAAGTATGAAATAATTCTCCAACTAAGCTTAATATAACATAAATCTATAGGTACATTGTAACGACTAGAAATTTAATTGTATCAGAAAGTGTGGTTTTAGGACTCCATTTTCGTAAACAGGACTCATAAATATTTTTTATTAAATATTTACAGAGTTATAATTGAAGGGAATAATTTTGGTCAGGTAATTTTATTAAATTAGGGCTTAATTAGCACACAGGGACTGAATTGTGTAAGTCTTAAAAGTATGAATTGTTATTAAATTATAAGGTAAAACATGACTAAGGGACTTTTGAAGTAAATAGACCAATGGGTTAATAATAGTGGATGATAATGAAGTGATTAAAGATAAAAAATGTTATAAAAATTATAATTAAAATAAAACATTAAACAAAATCATATTAAAATAAAATCTAAGTGGATTGAAAGAGAGAAACAAAATTCTCTTCATTCCCTTCCCTTTTCAAAGCAAAAAGAACAACGGGAGAACACACGACATAACGGTCTCAAAATTTCGAGCATAATTTGGTTCTTTCAATTTAGTCTATTTTCTTGTAAATTTTATATTTCCAGAATCCCAATAGTTCATGCCAGCTGATCCATGTCATAATTTTTTATACTGTTAAAGAATTAGAATGTTACCATTGTTAAATAATTGAAGCTTGAGGTGTTATTTGGATAGATATTAAGTTTAGAATTAAAAAAGGACTAAATTATAAAGCCAATTGATAAATTTGTGTAATAGGGACTAAAATGCACAAATTGTGAAATTTGTGGTGCATTTAAAAAATAAGAAGTCCTATAGGGACTCTAGTGAATTTGCAATTAAATTATAGGGCTAAATGTGAAATTTATGTTAGTTCTGGTTTTAGGGACTAAATTGAATAAAATGTAAAAGTTGAATAATTTAGCAATTGAATGCAAACTTGGATGTGTATTGATAATTTATTATATATGTTTTAATCCATAGCTAACGTCGACCCGTTTTCCTCAAAAAAGAAAGGAAAAGACAGTTTTCAACGAGTAACTCAAAGTTTATGGTTTATGTTTCTATAATTCGAACTCTTTGTAAATTGCTGCATTTTGAATTGTTTGTGTATGGTAAGAATACGAGGCAAGTCATTTGTGATAATAAAAGGAATTGGGTTGAATTGAATTGATTGATATATTTGAGGACTAAATTGAATGTTTATGAAAAGTGTATATATAATGTTCAAATGTGAAATTGAATATGTAATGTGATGATTTAATGTTGTTATATATAAATTTAAATGTTTATGATGAAAATAAATGTGAAATGAGATATTTGATGTTAATGAAATATAAAATGGGAACCTATTAACTATTTGGGCAAAGTCGGATATAGTTGGCATGCCATAGCATAGGAAGAGCTCAGGGTTACTTTGACTACGAGTCGATGAGGCACTTGGTGCCAATTTGCTTTGATTTAACCAATGAGACACTGGATGTCAACTTATTTATAGTGCTAGGTGCAACTATTTCCTTCGGATTTAATAGGGAAATAAATGATAAAATCGAGATAATGATATTGAAATGACAAATTATATTGAAGTGACAAATGATATGGAATGAAATGAAATGTGAAATGGAAATAAAAATGGTGAATAGGTATGTGGATAAAGAATGGAGTTGATCAATATATTTATATTAATTTGAAAGGCTAGTTGGAATATGTTCATGTGTGAATTGAGCCATTATATGTGTTATAAGAAATAATTGTCATGTAATGTTGTTATTGTTGAATTTATTTTTATCAAATGAATGAATAAATTTTATTTAATAAATGGCTATATTGCATATTATTAGTTGATTTAATTTTGCATCTTAATGATATTATATATTGCATAAATGTTTGGATTATAGAAATACTACTGAGTTATACTCAACGTACGGTTTTGTTTTTCAGGTTAAGAATTTAAAGAATCAGATGTTGATCCAGTATCCAACAATAATCTCGAACTCAAGTGTTGGTGAATTGTTCATTTTGGGTCTTGGCGTGTACCTAGGAATTTTTTATACTTATAATGGTCATTTTGTGTTTGTTGGCATTTTTTAAGGCTATGTATATATATGTATAAATGGAATGGTAATGGTCATGTTGTTGATGAATTGTTAGGTTACTTGGTTTACATGCTTAATGCCCAAATGGATGAGGAAATATCATTATATGCATTGTGCTTTGATTGATGTTTGGATATAGAATGATGGATGATATACATTTAGGTTATGTTTAGGAGATGTTTTGGTAAGTTAGTTCGTAACATTGGAGATTGGTTGAATTGTTATTTGATGCTTGAGAAGTTGATGGTGAATATGTCATTTAGTGATTAATGAATTGGTATTTGTATGTTCTTTTGGTTGTGCTTGGTAAAATGGAATTGGCTGAGGTGCCTTAAAGGCATATTGGTATAGTTGTATATATATTCATTTGGTTAGCTTTAAATTGTTAATTGAGGTGCCAATTTTGGCATATTGGTTAGGCACATAGGATGGTCTAAATAATGGTTTTGGCTTGTTTTGATTGGTTTTTGCAGTGGTTGAATATGGTTTAAAATGGATGACTTATTGCTTAAGTGAATCATGCTAGAAAACTTGTTTTGAAAGGCAACTACAAGTTCACACGGCCGTGTGCCATACACGGGCTCACATCACGACCATGTGGTATGTAAAAATTTAGGTAATTTTGGTGCACACAGTAATAATTAGTCACATGGTCTAGGGGCATGGTCGTGTGGCTTATCTCACATAGGGTTAGCTCTCACACACGATTAGTGACACAACCGTGTGGTTAATCTCACATGGGTTCAGCTTTCGCACACGGCCAAGGGACACGACCGTGTGACCCTTGTTTGTAGATTTTTCCTACCTTTTTAAATTAGTTTCAATTTGATCTGTAATAGTTGCCTAATTAATTTTAACTTTCTATAAGCTAGATATTAAATCGAAATTGGTTGAAACATATGTAGATTTGATTATTCATGGTTTGTATGATAACTAATTGAGATTTAAGTTATAATTTGTTTGTGAATGGTTTGAATTTGTTTGTAACATTCTATTACTCGAGTTTGGCGACCTGACCGAGTAAAGGGTGTTACATTTATTAGTATCAGAGTTATAAGTTTAGCCGATTTTCAGACTAAATCGAGCTCAAAATTGAATCTAAAGGTACATGCCAAAGTTGAGTCGAGTCTAATTCAGGATTTGGATGTTGACATATTGTTTTTGTTTTATAGTTGAATAATATCGGGAGAATCCAGAAACGAAGTAAATCAAAGCATCTGTGGTATCGATCAATTTGTTGAGAATGAGATTAGTATTGAATCAGTGGTACTAAACATTAATTCAACTGGTGCTCAACCATCTTGGATTTTCAGATATAGAAATGAAGGACAACGTGATTTGACCCTTCTTTGAGCTATTGCTGATACTCTCCAATGACTGGTGGGAGCTACTCTTGTTGTTGTACCTGTGCATATTGTTTGACGGGCCCCAATTAAAAAATTATAGAGGTATGGTGCTACCAATATTTTGGGTTTGAAAGGGGTTGATCCCTCAACTGTGAAAGTTTGGTTAGAATCGACTAAACTTATTTTACAGCAACTTGAGTGCACCCCACCTGAATGTGTAATTTGTTTCATTTTTCTACTACAAAGGGAAGTGTATAAGTGGTGGCAGATAGTAACACGCCACGTACCTACTGAGTGAGCCGTCTGGGAGTTTTGTTAAAATGAATTTCAGAAAAAGTATGTCGGAGAATTGTATTTGGAGGATCGAAAACAATAGTTTCTGTTATTGAAGTAGAATGAAATGCCAGTGGTTGATTATGAATGTGAGTTTCTGCGACTCAGTAAATATTCCTTAGAGTTTGTACCTACCAAAGCTAAAAGTTGTAAATGTTTTTTGCGTAGTTTACACGATGAACTTAGAGTATAACTTGTATCACATCAAATCTAAGAAATTGTCGATCTTGTTAAACGAGCGAAAATGGTAAAGGAAGTCATGGGTTTTGACAAGAAGGCCGAGACTACACATGTTGCTAGAAAATGGATAGGGACTGTTAGTTCGCATTCGCTACCAAAACGAACTAAGGATTCACGTGGTAATTGGAGATCAACCTTTAGGTCTGGTAGATTTGACAAAAATTTAGATCAACAACCAACTGTGTTTACGGGTAGTGTACGAGGTTTGGCTCGAGATGTTGAGGTACCTAATTGTGAGCATTGCGGGAAAAACATTGAAGTGAATGTTGGAAGTTATCGTAAGCCTATTTTCGGTGTGGATCGTTAGAACATTTCACTTGTAAATGCCCAAAAAGTGATAATGTTGTTCCTATTCGTACTTAGAGGTCTACTCCTGTGGTTAGGGGCCAAAGAATTAGTCATGGTGGTTCTATCTCTAAAGGTGGTGTGACAAAGAGGAGTAAAGTTGTTGTTCATCAGTCAGAAGCTAAAGCGTCGGCTCGAGCATATGTCATACAGACTGATGAGGATGGTGACACTACCATTGTTGTAGCAAGAATTTTTTTTATTATACTCTACACTTGTTTACGCTTTGATAGACCTTGGATATTCACATTCATATACAAATGTTGAATTGGTTAAATCGGGGAGTCTAAAGTCTAAGACGTCGAAATTAGCTATGGTTGTATCGAGTCTTTTGGGGCATCAATGTTAGTCAATCGAGTGTGTAGGCGATGTCCGTTAGAGATTAAGAATGTAACGTTTCCAGTTGACTTGTTGAATGATTCATCTAATTCACTGTTAGTTGTATACACAATTATAAATGCATATATGTATCTATGTCAAAAAAGCTAACTAAACCAACTTCTACAGAAGGTAAAATTGTTAACGAATTATTATCTAATTATGATTTTTTGAACCGTAAGAAGAAATTATGAGAGAAGACAAATGAACATGGAAATTCAGTAAGAAGTTGGGTCTAAATTATGAGAGAAGGCAATTGTTATATCCCTACCACAATTTAGACCCGATTAGGTCTTTCATTGTGCCTTCACCCCTTCTATAAACATCTCAAGATGCTATTTAGTAGGGAGACTCCTTTCCACTCAAATCCTTAATACGCTAAGAAGTCATCCTAAGTCCCCCTACTTGTCCAACTTTTGACCCTTGATTAGGTGAATTGACCTTCGTTGACACCCTCTGTTGATAACTCTAAAATATAGAGTTATCTTCAACACTTTTAAACTAGTAATTCATTCAGATTTTGAGTGTTTGATAATAAATTTTGAAGTTTTTATTATAATTTTATCTTATTAGCTGATACTAAGCTGAATTTGCTAATTTGATCATTTTATATACTAAAACACATGATTTTTGTAGTTTTTGATACAACTGATGCTCTGAAGGAAAAAACAGTCTTAAAGATCACCCTTTTGGTGCTCAATGCTATAGCATTTTAACAGCATAAGACATGTAGGGCTGATATATGGTCAGCTTTGGACGCCCAATTAAAGGAATATTGGACCTTGGAAATTCTCTTGACCCAACTCAAGAATTGGGTTAGTAAAATAGACAACCTACTAAGGAGATAGGAGCCCAAACTGTCCACTAAGGAGGAAAAGGCCCAACCGTCAATAAAGGTGCCCCAATCAACCACCTAAGACTTGGTAAAACATTTAAAATCAGCCACAAAATTTCCACATGTGATCGTCCAACTCCTCCTCATTTCAGTGTTTCTCTCCCATGAATCAAGCAAAAATAACAAAGTCATCCACCCACTTTCCTTAAAGCAAGAGCTGACCATGTAAAGAGAGATTTTCAAGGCTCTCATTTGCTAAAAGTAGCCAACCTCTATAAGTATAAATAGCCCCTAGCTATTCACTTATTTCACTCATCCCTCACTCACCATCTCTTCTCTCATTCTTAATTCTTTCACTTCCCATTTTAGAGAGCAACACAAGAGTTTGAGAGAAGCATTTCACAAGTTCTTTGAGTAGAAAAATTTGGCAACTTGAAGGCAATTGAGAAAAGGAGCAAAGCAGAAGGAAGAAGGAAAAGGAGCAAAAGCTGAGCTACGGAGAAACACTAGATTTCTCTTCTAGTTTCTTTTCCTTTTAACTTTTTATTTTGTTCTGAATTGATGAACATGATTGCTAAATATTTTTCTGCTTTTGATTTAATTAAAATGACTTAATTTTGTTGTTGTTAGATTGATTGCATTCTTTTAGCTTAGACTATTAAAGTTCTATTAATGATGTTATGTGCCTTGATTGCTTATTCATTCAGATAAAATCATGGACATGTTATTCATGCATTATAAATGTAAAGATATAATTGAATTGATTATTTAATCAGAACAAGATTGTAATTAATTGACACAGTATTTGAATGGTGCATGTTTGATATTTTTATGATAAATTAGGTCAAATTAATACTAATATCGAAAAAAACTATTACCTTACATAACTTTAGGATTAATGTGATTAAATTGTTTCAGTATAGAAATGTCACTGTTACCTCACATAATATGATGTCTGCTTTAGAAAATTAATAAGTTGATCAAACATTGAAATATGCTAGAAAAGCTTAATAATTAAATAAGTGTGCCTTCATAGGTTAATAAATAGTCGAGTTGCCATGGATATCTTCTGTAACATCATTAGCATTTTTTTTAATGATTCTAAGTTAAAGAAGGGAATTAATCTAACTCTATCATGTCATAGTAATTAAACTTATGAATTGTTTCTCATACTCTGTGTATACATTTTTCATTCATTTTTAGCATACTTAGTTAATTTTTATTTAAGTTAATTAGTTAAGTCAATCTACTCCCAATTATTTTCATCACCAATTTGCTAAGATTTTATTTTCACCATATTTGTTTATACAGTCCCTGTGGAGACGATACTTTTTACTTACTACTTTATTATTTGTTGACGACTGAACATCATTCAAATATTTCTTGACACAAGTCTCCTTCTTCTTTATTTCCATTGATACTATGTATCAACAACAATGAAGAAGATATGATAAAAAAAAACATATGTAGATTAAAGAAAATAGACTTAATTTGGACTTCTGAGTAATTCATTTAATTTGGGTTCGATTGAGCTTTGACATTTTTTAATGGTTTTCAATTTAAAATGTATATATTTCATTGCTGGTTTTTTTATAGTGTTTGGATAATGTCTTCTTTTGTTGGTGCGCTAGTTGAGTGATACCACACGAAAAGCATAAATTAAAAATATATAAAACTATATAAATTAATAAATAAAAGTATAACTTTTTTTTCACGCCAATAATGAATCTAGACAAACGGTTGCCAGATACATCTGAATGTGTTCCAAGTGTATTTTTAATAAGTTTATTAAATTTTGCGAAGCTGTGCTCAATGAATAATTTCATTCAATAATCATCAGCATATCCTTTAACTTAAACCCAATCTACCCTGCAACACCTAGAATGACTCCAATTGTTACAAATCACTTACCCGAAAATCGCACTTACATCAAATATTAATTATCCAAGAAAACTTAACAAGAGTGTCACAAAATAACAAGTGAAAGAACAAAGAAACTGCTTACAAAAGACACTGCACTTGGATGTACGACAACCGACAACCTATTTATAGGTCGATACAAGAGCTTTTAAGCAGCATTTTGGTAAACTTAAAACTATTGGTAAAAGATTAAATTGATAACCTAAAATATCTTCAATAATTATCTCATAACTTCCTTCATATCTTAGTAAAATAGCTAGCTTGGTCTCTATGTAAAAAGATAAGTATAAGGATAATGCTTGCCCAAATTTTCTTCTCTTCCTTACCCAAATTTGATCACCATCAATTATGAAGGGATAAAACATAGCTTAAGGATCATTTGTTGATAGTGTAGAGACCATGAAAATCAAAGTAAAAAATGTCAATTTTATAATGCACTTAGGATGTCCTAAAGGCATGTCTACACTACTATCCAAAGGCCTATCGAGATAGTTGCTTAAACAAGAGATAGAACATGGTGACTAAGCATGCAATTCAAGGAGCTATTCAAACATGATGAGAAACTTCAGATACAAGGACAACTAAGTCCCAGTAGTGTATTTTAACTAAACTTTAGGAGAATAAGTATAAAGATCTCAAGGGGATTTTATGAGATTTTCTTCAAAGCTGAAAGGCTAAGTGGGCTTTCTTGTAATCATAGCATTGTGTATTTTACACTAAAATTGATGAGAGTAAGTGCCATTTATCCTTAATGTTATATGTATTAGTAGAAAAGTCAGAATATTAGGCAAAATATAAACTCATTTAACTAATTATAAGTTTTTTATTGATTTTGATATCATGAGTTAGCATCAAAATAATTAGTTAAATTATAAAGTAAAACAAATATAATACTATTATAGTTAAAATAAAAATAAATATGTTTTTTAAAATTTCAGATAAATGTATTTGTTTTCAAAATTAAAAAAAAAATGAAACTCTAAATTTTATGGGGGTTTTGTACAAATCAGGAGAGGATAAGGCCATGAAAAGATAATAAAAGATTTTGAAGCTCATGTTGCCCATTGTTTAGCTTCCCTAGATAGTTGGTTTCTATCCATTGGTCCATTTTTTATGGTGACAGACTAGAAGAGATGTCTGATGTCATCAAGTGTTGGTTGAAGTTTCCATTCTACCTTGGTACGTCCTTGTATGATATTTTACCATTTCTTGTCACTTTTAGGAGCCTGCAAGAAGTAATATTGCGGGTTTTGAGAGTGAAAAAGAAAGATTGAAGAGTGAGAAGTCTAGCTTGGGTTTTGTTCACAAATTTTAAGCATCGACTAGACAAAAATAGGGAGTCTTTGTTGTCTTAAGCAATAGCAGCTCCACCTATCATATTATCTCATCTGCAATGGATAATACAGACAGAGAGTAGTGGCAGAGGGGTTCTTGCATAGTCTCTAAAGTTTGGACCAATGGTTGATGATTTGGAGAAGTGTCAATGGGATAAGCATTTGGGATTAAGTCATGAATATTTTAAATCCTTATGATTGTCCTTGTTGGTGAAGGATTTATCATTTTGAAGATGATTTGATTCCTTGATTTCCAAATGATCCAAAGAGTACAAGACACCGAAGGATAAAATCCCCTCGAGTCATGCGAGTTGATACTGTTTAAATCGAGCTAATAAAGGAACCATATAGAAGAGATCTAAAGGGAATCAAATCAAAGAGCTAAAAAAGACCTAAACCAAACAACACAAGTGAAGTTGCATTCAAGGAAGAGGTGCTCAGTGGATTCCCTATTAGCCTTACAAAATGGACAGGGATTATTATCAAGGAAAAGACACCTCGAGAATAGATCCTTTATTGAAAGGAAATTATTACAAATTTCCCAGACAAAGATGATAATTTTATAAGGGAGTTTGAGTTTCCAAAGTTTTGTTTGTGCTTTATGGGAAGATAATGTCGTAGGTGTAATTGCAGTAGACTGAAACCGAAGGGCATGGGTGTTCTTTCTAAAGAAGCTACCATTAAAGTCAAATTTCCATACAATTCTGTCTTCACCCCCCTTGAATCGAGAGGGTGTTTCTGAAAAGGTCAAATGCTTGACTATGATAAAGTATATTTAAAGATTTATTTTGGTCCCAAATGTTGATGTATGGAAGGAAGAATGATTGAACCTCGAAGGAGATGAGAAAAGGATTAATAATGTTAATAAGGGGAAAGTTTGAATTTTTATTTTTTAGTATTTTTTACCTCTCTAAAGCTAAACACCCACTCCTTGTAAACATTTGTATCTACCTCTATGAATTCCTTTTCATGCTCCGGTTTAACATATTCAAAGGGGTGATGACTATAGTACTTGGGTTTAAGACCTTGGCCAAGAAGCAATTTCGATTAGTCATTATGCTCCATGTGATTTTTGAAAGAAAGGCTTCATTGGAAATTCTAGTCTTCCAAATCCCCAATCCTCCCTTAGACAAAGGAGCACAAATTTTATCCCAATGCTAAGTGTGAAGTTTTCTATCATCATGGTTATGTCGCCACCTAAAGGCGCAAATAGGCTTTATTATAGCCTACGCTTCTCGATAGCCTAAGCCTCATGAAAAGAATTATTTTAGTCATGAACTGGAGTTAGCTACGATTGTGTTTGCATTAAAGATCTAGCGACATTATTTATATGGTAAGAAATGCCACATTTTCATTGACCACAAAAGCTTAAAGTATTTGATGACACAAAAAGAATTGAATCTAAGACAAAATTGGTGGCTCGAGTTGTTGAAAGATTATGATATGACCATTGATAATCATCAAGTTAAAGTGAATGTGGTTGTTGATGCTTTGAGTCGAAAGTCTTTGTTTGCTCTGAGAGTGATGAACATTCGCATGACCTTGCAATGTGATAGTTCTATTTTAGTTGAGTTAAGGGCTAAACTGATATTCTTACAGAGAATTCAGGAGCTGCAGAAAGACGACCTTAACTTGCGAGCCAAATGGAAACTGGTTGAAATTGGTCAGATGACCGAGTTCAACATTGGTTATAATAGTAGTCTATACTTTCATAAACCATTTGTGCGTATCGAAATATTCAGAATTGAAACATGACATTTTTCACGAAGCTCATAGAAGTACATATTTGATTTATCGGGTAGTACTAGAATGTATTGTAATCTGAAACAGATGTACTGGTGGTTGGGAATGAACCAGGAAATCTCATAATTTGTTTCAAAATGTTTAGCACGTCAGAAGGTGAAAGTCGAGCATCAGGTTCCATCAGGTTTATTACAACCTATAATGATTCTAGAATGGAAATGGGAGAGAGTTATTATGGATTTTGTATCGGGTTTGCCCTTGCCGTCGAAAAAGAAAATTGCAATTTAGGTTGTTTTTGACAAACAAACTCAGTCCACACATTCTATCCTCATTAGGACAGATTACTCAAACGAGAGACTAGTTGAGTTGTATATTTTCGAGATTGTTAGATTACACGGTGTGCCACTATACTTTATTTTTGCTTGAGATCTGAGATTTACCTCCAGGTTTTGGGGTAAATTACAAGGAACCTAGAGTACAAAATTGAATTTCAGTATAGCATTCCATCCTTAAAAAGACGGACAATCAGAATAGGTGATTCAAACACTTAAAGACATGTTGCGATGTTGTGTAATTGAGTTTGAAGGTAGTTGGGAAAAATTTATGCCGTTATCTAAATTTTCTTATAATAACAGTTAGTAGTTAAGTATTAAAAATTGCACCGTATAAGGCTTTATATGAACACAAATATAGAACTCCGTTGTATTGGCCAGAATTGAGTGAAAGAATGTTAATAGGGACCGATCTAATACACGAGATAGAAGATAAATTTGGGGTTATATGAGACTGTTTGAAAGCTACTTCAGATCGTCAAAAATCACATGCTTATTAGAAAAGAAAAGATATTGAGTTTTAGATTGGTGATGAAGTATTTTTTAAAGTATTGCCTTGGTAGAAAGCTCTACGTTTTGGCCTAAAACGAAAACTCAGTTCGAGGTGTCGTATAAGAGAGAGGAGAGTT
>CM025142.1:23426111-23436437 GCA_013467495.1 Gossypium gossypioides | reverse complement strand
TTATTTATTTATTATTTTGATATTTATTTTTATTCTAAAATTTCTTATTTTAGCTATTTTTTTCTTGTTTTCCTAAATCAGTTTGGTTTCTTCTTTTCAGGTCGAATTTGCATCTTTCTTTATCGAGTCGAACAACTTGAGTATGATATTCTTCTTCCTCTCTCCTTTATCATTTGGTATCAAACTTGGGTGCTTTTGAGTTGTTTCATTTTGCTAAATAAAGTATTTCACCGGTTTTACTTAAACAACCTAAAAATGATTTGAACAAGTGAGAAAATTTGAATAATATTCTGCGGGTGAAATTTTGTGCTAAAAACTTCCAAATCAGCTTTTTATTTAACATATAAAAATGCTCTAATTTAATTTTCGTAATTTTAGCACATCAGGAACACATTAAACGAAAAATTGAAGTTGTTTTCCATTGTTTCAGGTTTTTTCTATTAGGTAGTTTATTTTTATTTTGTTTTTAGCTTTTATTATTCTATTATGTATTCTAATAAATTTTTGTTTTTTGTGTTAATAGGTACAAAAAGAGTTGCCTCTTCTTTCTCCACGCAATTTACTTCCTTTTGAGTCAAGTTTTTCTTTGGCTTCTTAGAGCCTTAGGTCAACTTTGTTAGAAGTGATCCACATCTTTTTTAATATTATTAAGTTTGATTACTCTTTAAAAGTTACAAGCAAGAAAATCTTAGCTTCTTTTCTTTGCCTCTTAGAGTTGTTTATTTTTATCGTGAGTGTATAATGGTAAGGTTTAAATTTCTTTGACAAACTTTCTTCTTTGAGTGTTTTTTTTTTCTTGTTTCCAATATCGTTCAACCTTCTATTATTTATTAGAAACAATCCTTACAAGTCAAGTTACGTAAGTATAACACAAAGCCTATTAAGGAGTCTTCTTCTACTGCTATCATTGGCGACGATGATATGAATGCGTAAGAAACTTCGAGGAACACCATTTGTAAAGACAACAAATGAGATTTTGTGCCTATTGGTGAGTCTAGATCTAGCATTGCACCTTGTTTTAAAGTTGATGTCAAAGAAGTTGATAGTAATAGTATGTAACGCCCTCGACCCGACCCAATCCACCAAACCTGAATCTTGGGTGTTACGTCATTTTTACAGATGTAACTTAAAATTTTTCTTTTTTGTTCATTAATGTAAACCTTTCTCTATGAGTGTAACATAATCTCTTATTGGCGTACATTGTATGGTTACATTTACAATTTGGTTATGTACAAACTACTATTTATGGCTGCTACAGAGTTTCTTGTAAAAATACAATGTATGGTTATTATTTCGACTCAATAAAATTTCAGACCTTCCTACTTTATGTCTCAATCTATTGGATATACTTTGGGATACTACTTAATGAACTTCAGCGCAGATTCGGACACACCATTTGACTTCCTCTGTATGCATAACAACCTAATGCACCGCTCCCTTGGCGTAGCCCTAGCATCGTCTCTCAGCGCATATTCCTTTACATATTTGAAAACATAAACAACTTTTGTAAGTTCGTAAGAACTTAGTGAGGTAAACCTTAGAATACATTTTTCATTCATTCTACGTTGCATATGTTACTTTGCACAACCTTAGGGTATTTCTTGATCTTATTATCGGACTTAATATCTTTTTCCACACTCACTAGTGTTATCATTTTCTTTGGGTGGGGTAGACTATGCCAAATACTTAACTCAGAATTTGTTCATATCTTCCTTAATTAAGTGCACTCTCTATACATAATTTCAACACATAACCTTACCTCGCCACGTACTCTAGCGCACACTAATCTAGTCCATTGTAATTATACGGGGTTCGTCCAAAGGCATTGTCTTCAGATGATCATCACGAGAGTTGTTCTTCAGATTTCTCCACAAAGGCTTTCCTTTCAAATTCTCACCACAAAGGCGTCCTTTTAACAGAGATTACCACAAGGCTTCCTTTTAATAGAGATAGCCACAAAGGCTTCCTTTTAACAAGGATAGCCACAAAGGCTTCATTTTAACAGAGATAACCACTAAGGCTTCCTTTTAAGAGAGATAGCCACAAAGGCGTCTTTTCAGAAATAGCCACATAGGAATCCTTTCGGAAATAGCTACAAAGGTTCACTTTGACGAAAATTGGAGTTTTTAACGATGGAGATCCACCTAAACTCACCATTGTGAGGTTTACCTCTCATTGTTTAGTACTCACCCAACCATCTTTTAAATCTTTTCCATATGATGCCATAGCCCAACCATGGTCTTATACTATATGTTATTTAGAGTCCCATGGGCTTTTCCTTTCTAAGATTTGTGTTTTTAGTCCTGACAAACCCCTTTAGACGAATTCAGAGACAAACATAGACACTTCATACAGACTCATACTTGACAGACTCATTCACATTTAACTTACTCATGACAAATTCTTTCACAACAAACTTGTTTATATCCATATTCCATACGAATCATTCATGCAAGTTCATCAAACATGCATTTCTCATAGAATCATTACATCATGTATTCTTAGCTTATTTTCACAGAAGGTTCTAACATGCATAATACATTTGCAAGAGTTGGCTTAGGGATTCACTTAACTTGTATCTTTATCAACTCTAAACACTAGATCCGGGCTTCTATCGAGTAGATCGACAGCCCCTAATTGACAGAACATGAGAACTCATCAAGATATGTACACTTAACTAATTTTCTTTCACTTTGAACATCAGAAATCTTGAAATAAGACTTTACCATACTTACTTTACCCAGCTAAACCGAGCTACTCCTTAGCAGCTTAGTATGTAAGGTTGTAGATCTTACCTTAACAAGGGGCATCTCAGAGCCTAGATCCATATCTTCAACTCATCTTGAAGGATGAGAGGAATTCTCTATATTTTTCCCTTTTTATAAATTGCAATTACTTCTTGAAGAAGTGAGAGAAAGGTTCCCCATTTCTTACTAGGTTACCTTGATATTTTACCTTTGTCCCTACGGTTATTTGACACGTGTCCTAATCCTTCCATTCAACCAAATAAATACTTGACAATTGTAAAGGATTGTAAGGGAATACATATATTTACATAACATACCTTTAGGCCTTAATCCATCCTTTGTCCTTAGTCATTATGTTAGAGCGTAGCTGGTATTTTAACTAATTCATACTTGGTGTGTCATGCCTTCTTAGTGACGACCTTATTATCCAAGTTTCCTTAATACCTTACTAGACTTCTTTTTCCCGATGATTTATTCCTTTCTAAGGCAATTTATTGCCATAGTCCAATACTGGTTACGCGAAATTCTTGTACCCCATATTTACTTATTTTTATCAACCGGAGGCTTGCTTACACATACTTGTTCCAAACCTTGAGGAATAGAGGGGACATGTTGGGGTACAAGAGGGGGTGGAGGTCGTTGAGCCATAGGGTTCATTCTAACGAACTCAGAGAACCACTCGAACATCATATGAAAAAAAATCTTCTTTCGCCTCGCTTTCCCGGTCCTCATCTACGGGCCCACTACTAGCTGCTCCTTCAACGAAGGCTTGTGCATTATTTCAACCGCATCGGAATCGGCTCGGTTGGATGACATCTTTTATCTATAAGCAAAGCATGATTTAATTAGGTCAGGAGATATCATACTATTACAGATTATATAAATGTCATGTATTCTATACTCTTTACTAGCTACGTTCAGTCCTAGAATCAACTAAACCGTAGCTCTGATACCACTAAATGTAACACCCCTAATCTATTTCTGTCGTTGGATTATGGTTATAGAGCATTATAATACAAATTCGAACAATTAATATCAAAACACATTAATAATGTCATTTAACAATAAGTACTTAAAACTCACTACAACCCTAGCATACAAATACATTTGGGCCTTAAATAGAGCTTTCGAGGCCCTAAAATTAGTTTAGAAACAATTCGAGACTAATTCAAAACAAATAAAAAAGTTTGGGAAAAAGTTAGAAATTTTGAAAATAGGGGTCACACGGTCGTTTGTCCAAGCCATGTGACATAGCCCAGACCGTGTAACAATCAAACAAAGGGACACACAGCTATGTCCCAGCCCGTATCACAAACTGTGTAAATCACTGAGTTAGGTCACAGACCGTGTCGCAGGTCGTGTACTAGACTGTGTAACTCCCTGACTTGCGACACACGGCTGTGTCGCTAGGCCGTGTAACTTATTGACTTGATACACACGATAGTGTCTTAGGCCGTGTGAAACTTACACCAAAAGTAACAAGTGTCACACGATCGTGTATCCAGGCTGTGTGTGTCACACGGCCATGTGATAGCCCGTACCCCAGGCAGTGTGCTCCATAATTTTACCCTAAAAACATGTCATTTCAAGACCAAAACATATCCAATCATCCACTCCATTTGTGCAGACATTCAATAGACCTAAACATCTTTGAAACACATCTAAACATACAAATTCAAACAACCTATTTCATCTAACCAATATGCCATTCAAAGGCACCACATTTATACCAAAACATCATTAACCAAAACTAAGCAATATAGCCACATTTCAAGCACAAAACCTAGTTCCTTTAACTACCAATTAACATCACTTAAAACCATTCACAAATCATCACAAACATACCAAAAAGGATCATATATTACAAGTACCTAACAGTGGCCAAAAGACGTAAACCTGTCAATGCTCTAAAAGTCCATCAACAAGACATAACTCCAAAAACATACACATACCAAATTGTTCATTAACATATTCAAGAACTATCATTATAAAAAGGTCCTATACATGCCATTTATAACCTTGGCCAAATTAACTAAAAAACTACCGAAGTAGTTGCTGGATAGTGTGATAGATCTTCGACAAGCTTCCAACCAATCGAGCTTCCGATAATCTACAAAACAAATGAAAGTAACTACATAAGCAACTAGTGCTTAGTAAGTTCGTATAAACTCAAACATAACTTACCATTCTTAAGCACAAGTTATAAAATAAGCGTAACATCATTACCAAGATCATATGCTTAGTAAAATCCTATATAAGCACCATCAAACTCACAAGTTAGTAAGTTCATACATGATACATATATAATCAACCATACCATAAGTAGATTTTCATGTACACATCATTTATCACACTAACCTTTTCATAAGATCATAAATCAATATCCAATTGTATACAGGCCTAGCCATCAACCTTTGCTTACCTGTTGAACCATCTAGAATTACATTGGATACTTGGGAATGCTCACACATAGTGTGCCTTTCCATATAACTGTAACCTTTCCTTTTCAATAGTGCTCACACGAGCTGTGGAGAATCCGCAACAAATGCAGGACCTCAGCCATCGATAGGACATTCAAGACTAACTCCCGAAACATGAAATCCCTACTGACATGTCACTTGTATCCTAAGAATTCCTAAGGTTCAAATGGGATCATTTATTCGTCATTTAAGCAAAGCATCGATATACTCATATAACCAAGTCTTTTTATACTAACATAATATAACAAATAACCAATTAAATTACCGTTAATAACATTATATTTTATACGAACTTACCTCGACGACTATGGTTGCAATAATCGAGTTGAAGTCTACTCCAAAGCTTTAGCTTTTCCCCAATTTAAGTCTGGTTGTGGTTTATCTTGATCTAAATAGATAATTACATTCAATTAAGTACTTGAATTAACATCAAACATTCAATTCAATCCATAATTCACATTATCATAAAATTATGAATTTACCCCTCCTATTTTAACTTTTTTACAAATTGGTCATTAAGCTTGAAACTTGTAAAAATACTATTTTTACCCTCCATATATGCTAGCCAAGTTTCTTAGGGACCCATACCAGCCTAATTAAATCATCAGTTCATCATGTTACCATAAAGTTTTACTATTTTTACAAATAAGTCTCTAAACCCTAAATTCATCAAAGACCACTTAACAAAACAAGTTTGTTTAACAACCAACATTAATAATCTATCAATTAACATCATAAATACATCAAATTCATTCATGGCAAGTCCCACAACTTTTAACAGTTTCAATAAAACATAAAAATTAATAAAAAAGTGACTCAAATACATACCAACATGAAGTAAATGCAAAACCAAAGCTTCCTTCCCTCCTTCAATGGTGTTTTCAGTTTTGAGATAGGAAAAATGAGAAATATGACAACATTTTTCCTTTTTCTTTGTTTAGCCTTTAATTAAATTATTAAATTACCAAATTAACCTTTTAAAACTATTAAAATTTCATTAAAACCTATCCATAAACATCCACTATCAACATATATGGTATAATTACCATCTAACTTTAGTAGCTTACCTTTCCATAGCCATTTAGTCATTTTAACAAACAGAATTCAACTTTTTCACCTTTTTTAATTTAGTCCCTTTTTAATTAATTAACCATTTAAGCTTCAAAATTTCTTAAAGCAACTTCAGTACGACCCTAATAAAATCCCATAGACTTTAAATAAACAATAAATATTTATTCTCTCATCGAAATCATGGTTTTGAAACCACTGTTTTCGACACTACTAAAAATGGGTTGTTACATACAATTTCCAAGAAAACTAATAGAGTACCTACCTTTGGTCCTTAACTATCTCGGTTCTCATTTGGTTGGTTCCTAACTATTGTTCCTTCCATCTTGACTGGCTCAAAGCCAACCTTATAGGATACTGTACACTGCTGACGTAAACTCACATCATAAAGATCGTTTCCCTTATCCATAACGGAGTGCACCCACTTTATGTGCCATCAAAGCTTTTGGGTGAATCCTTCCTTATCAGACACACTTTTTGATCACTATGTGCCAACCTAGTGTTCTTCAACATCAAGGCGTCACAAGTATGCTCAAAGGGTTCTTATACTTAGTCTAATTATAATACTATACATATTCAAAACTTATCTTGTAACACCCCTAACCCATCTCCGTCGCCAGATTAGGGTTATAGAGTATTACCGTACAATTGGAAACATTTAAACATCATATCATTCAACATATTAACAATATTGTAAACTATTCATTCACATACATACTGTCCCTAAATCGAGCCCTCGTAACCCTAAAAATAACTTAAGAATAATTCAGGGCTAATTTGAAACAAAATGGAAAGTTAGGAAAAAGTCACAAAATTTGAAAATAGGGGTTACACGGTTATGTGGAATCACCCTAGGCCGTGTAACATTCAAACAAGGGACACATGGTCGTGTCCCAGCCTGTGCCTTCACCCATGTAACTCTTTAGGTAGGGTCACACGACCGTGTTACACGCCTATGTAGCAAGTCGTGTAACTCTCTGAGTTGCCCCACACATCCGTGTCTCAAGCCGTGTGTTAGGCCGTGTAACTCACTGACTTGAACCCTAGGAAATCCCCTGATGACACACTACCATGTCGTCAGGCTGTGTGTCTCACATTACTAAGTAACAAGCCCATGTCTCAGGTCGTATGGACACAAAATCACCTAAAATTAAGCCATCTCAATCATTTTATGCATAACCATTCAACCCATTTAAACACATTCAAGGGTTCATGCCACCATCCATGCATACATAAAGATATCATTTCAAGACCCTAATTTGACTAACCAATATGCCATTCAAAAGCACCACAAGTATATCCAAACAACACTTACCTAAACATGTCTATAATGTCACATTCTATGCATATAACCCTAAACCAAATAGGTGCTAAAACATACCACATATAACCAATTCCAAACCATTCAAAATACACCATAAAGAAGCCTTATACACAATCACATTAAATTGACCAAAATGACATATCTTAGTAAACATTGAAATGCACCAAATCATTATAACCTCAAACATGTACATACCAAAACTTACATTACTACATCCACTAAGTACCATTTCAAAATGACCTATACATGTCATTAATAACCTTGATCAAAATGTTCAAAAACTACCAAATAGATTATTGGATAGTGTGATAGGTCTTCGATGAGCTTCCAACCAAATCGAGCTTCTGATGATCTATAAAGAAAAGGAAAGAAAACTACGTAAGAAACGAGGGCTTAGTAAGCTCGAATAAATTCAAACGTAACTTACCATTCAATTCATAGATTACACATAACTCAACACCAATGCCATAAGCTTAGTATGAGCCTATGCAACATTATAAAACTCACAAGTTAGTATTCATGTACATGATTCAAATTAATTCATCCATAAAATAAGTAGATTTACACATGTAATCACATCCTTTTGTCCATAATCCTTTTCATAAGTTCATGATTCAATCCATTTGAATACTTATCATTTCATTTCCTTTTCATACCTGTTGAACTATCTAGAATTACATCAGATACTCGAGAAAGCTCACGTGAAGTGTACCTATACATAATTGCTTACACGAGCTGCGAAATGGGCCTACTCAAACGATCTGTGGGTCAGAATGTAAGCTACACGATACTGCTCACATGAGCTGTGAAGTATCCACAATATATGCAAGACCTCAGCCATCAATAGGACATTCAAGACTAGCAACCGAAACATGAAATCCCTAATGACATGTCATTTGTATCTTAAGAATTCCTAAGGTTCAACAGGGACTCGATATCTGTCAATTTATCATAGCATTGTAACATTGGTATATTGATTGATTTACATTAAAAAAGAACAATAAGCATTCAATCTAACAACATTATATCGAATACAGTTCATAAGAACTTACCTCGATAGTTAGGGGCGTAGAAGTTAAATCGACCTAGTCCGAAGCTTTAGTTTTTCCTCGATCTAAGTCCGAATGTGGTTTATCTTGATCATGCACTAGGACAAAGCCAACCGAATGCTTCAAGAATTCTTTAATGGTGTTTTAGGTTAGAAAAGATAAAATTGAGAAAGATGATAGCTTTTTTCATCTTTTAATTAACTAATATGATAACTTAATTATTAATTTACTTAATTAACCTTTTAAAACCATTAAATTTTCAATAAAACCTATCCATACATTTCTACTAACTCATTGAATGGTTGATCTACCATTTAAGTCCATTTACTTTTGTTTCCATAGTCATTTAGCCCTTTTAACTAATAGAACTAAACTTTTACACTTTTTACAATTTAATCCTTTTCACTTAATTAACTAAGTAACTTTAAAATTTCTTAACGAAATTTTAATACAACCTTACTATATTCTCGTAAACATCAAATAAATAATAAAATAATAATTTACTCATCAAAATTGTGGTCCCAAAACCACTATTGCTGACATCACTAAAAATGGGTTGTTACATATCTCATCTGTCTTAATCCCCTAAACAATATCCAAAAACTAAGGCTTCGCCGGGTGAGGTGTTACATAGTGTGAATTATGATGATAGTGATAATGAACTTTGTGAACTGAAAAATGTTGATGGTCAGAATTGTTTCTTAGAGTCTATGAATTTGGACGATTTAGACCTTTATTTTCCTCCTAAAGTGTTGCATTCTGATGAATTCAATGTTCAAAATTTTTTAAGGGTTTAATGGGCAGTGAGGATTATTCATGCCAAAAGGCTAAGAGAAAAAAGATATTGAGTGATAAAAGTCAATTTGATTGTCCAACTTTGGTTAATGAAAATTCTTACAAGGTAAAATTAGAGAGTTCAATTTAGATTAAAAAAGAGAATGCAAAGAAAGAGAGAACCTATCCAAAAGAGAGGAATGGTTATGTTTTCACTAACGTTATCATGAATTTGTCTAGTTGACTTGTTTCATTCTTTCAGGAATTTGTTAATCCTTTGAGAAGAGCTCAATTAACCCATTCCACCTATGATAAAGATTCTTTCTTATTCAACCAAGGGCAAGATTCAAGGAAGAATATTTTTGAGGAAAGGGGGAATGATACATGCACGGACAGGGTGAAATTTATTAAATTCCTTTCACCGAAGGTGCCAATTTTCAAGTTTAGAGCATCAACCAACTTGCAACAACTCTTTGGATGGTATCCAGACATTTCTGGGTTGAGATGTCACTATAGAGTTTGAATATCTATATCTTAGATTCGAAAAGCACTTTGAATCACTCAATTTTGAGTTTGGGAGCTCAAGTTATGACCGTTTTAGTGAAGACTGCGTGAGCAGAATTTTTGGACTAGATTATTACAGAAATTACGAGTTTCAAGATTTTGATTCGAGTTTAAATCATATTGGGTTCAATTTTTAGGCTTTATGTTTATTTAATTTTATTATTTATTTAATCTGAATTTTAGATATATTTTAAAGTATTTTAAGTTATTTTGGAGTTTTATATTTCTTAGTCAACAAGAAAGTTTAGTTTAAACTTGTTTCGATTAATTTGAGTTTCAATATACTTGAAAGTTTTATTTGGATGTACTTAGCCAACCTA
>CM025142.1:23409017-23419874 GCA_013467495.1 Gossypium gossypioides | reverse complement strand
GGACTTAGTCATTTTGTGTGTGTGTCCTTATGATATGGCTAATGAATAGCATGTAAATATTCGATAATGGTTAGCTATTGAAATGGCTAATTAAGAACATGTTTTGGTGTTATGTATACCTAAATGATAGTTAATACAAAAAAATTATAAAATAGTAAAATTTTGCAATGGAACAGTTTTTGGACAATAGCATTGATGAGATTTTAAAAAATCACAAAAAATAGTAGAAATGGAATTAGAGAGTGAATGAGATATATAATTAAATTTTATCGAGTCTATTTTCACATGAAAGAAACGGTGTAGGCAAAGAAATTATATATTATGAGATATTTAAATTTTAGTGAGACAAGGTCAGAATGGTTTTTGAAGTCCCCTGTTCTGACTTTAGAAAATCATTAAAAATTGTACAGAAAGAATTATGAGTCATAATCTATATGTCTAGATTCATTAGTGAGGCTATTTTCAAAATAAATAAATTAGAACATTATCCAAATTCTGTACAATGAGATAATTGATTTTTAGTGAAGAGGGGTCAGAACTGTCGAGCAGTGAAACATGGGAGACTTTAAAGAATAAACTGTACTTATTGATTAAGCCAAAAATTCTGAAAATTTTATGTAAGAAGATATATGAGTCTAGTTTCAGGGAAAATTTACAGATTTAATTTTTGAGTTTCGTAACTCGATTTATAATTAAATTAGTGATTGTTATGCAAGTGGACAGTTTTATTGTAAATAGTGAAATAAATTATTTTGATTTGTTTAAGTATTCAGAAAATTTTTAATGGTCCCGGTTGGACCCGAACCATTTTCGTTGCATGTTTTAGGGTCTTGAGAGTTATTTTTAGGGACATATTGATTGAATGTGAGTGAATTAATTTTAAAAGGAAATTTTTATGCTCCGAATTAGTAAGTTAAGTCAGATAACGCCTCATGCTCGACTCCGGCAATGGTCTTGGGTAAGGGGTGTTACAAGTTTATGCAATAATAGCACACCCATTCAACACTTTTCATTCACAATCACAATACGTAATAGACAAGGATGTAATTTTATCTAGAAGCACAACACCATAGATCACCCAAAACTTAGAGTACATAAACTCACATTGCTTCCTTATCCTTGACAGCTTAGCTTGTCCAAACGTCAGAGCATTTTCCGTCCTGTCAGTTAAGCATGAAAATCATTTATCGGTTAAACTAAAGGTGTTCAACCCTTAAAAACCTAGAATCCATAACTATTTAGAATCTTTTAAGAGTTCTTACTCTTCTTCTTTCTTCAATCCACAAGTACAGAGATGTAAGGAAGCTTACTAGTTCCTCAATTTCTCTACTACTAGACTTCAATTCACACGAATGTTGGACATGCAAAGCTGCCTTCAGAAAAATCCTCTTCTTCTTTAGAACGACTGAAGAAGATGATGTTATGGAGAGATAAATTTGTAAACATAATTGAGAAAATTATGTCTCCACACATACCTATATATACACATATTACACGATCTTCATCAACCATCTCTACCATTCATCCTTAACCATTTTTTCTTCCACTATAGAACCAGATGGTTCCAATCTAACTAATCAAGAGTTGAAATCTAATTATTTACTCGTCAGTCACAAATTTTCCCAGAATTCCAAGTTCACCAACTTTCCATGACTTCAATTGAGTCCCCAAAATTCCTCTAAATTAAAGTTTAATTAGAGATCCGAGTGTGACAGATATTGAATTGGTATATATATAGTTTAAGGATTGGTAATTGACAATTAAATAGAGTTGGTCATGTATATGGAAATGTTGTATAAGTTGCTCTGACATGGTTATAAGTATGCTAGCATTTTGAAAGATGATGAGAATGGCTGACATTTTAAAACATAACTTGGTTGGATAATGAGTACATATAAATATGCATGTATTTGTTTTGAAGCTTATTACCCATGTTTATGTTATATTATCTTGGATCATGAAAGTACCATTGAGCCTTATTACTTAATGTATAGTTTGTTTACTTCGTGCGTAGGTACATGTATTCTCAAAGCCCTGGGAAACTGAAGTTAGTATCCAAATAGCAACAATCGACTCAACCTAAGTTTGTATAGCCTTTTTTATTATGTCAATGGCATGTTCCTAGGGATATTTGATCTAATGTTTGAAATGGTTAAAATGGTTGTATAAAGGTTGTGATTTTTGTGAAATTGGATTAAGTATATGTTACTTTCTGAGCGCATCTATGACGCCTTAGTCTGGCATATTCTGGAGGAATGAAACTTATAGCTAAGTTAAGTATGACGATTCAAAGAATAATGGTAGGAGTGTATAAGTCTTTGAATTAGGCGTATAGTTATATAGAAAAACGACAGGCAAAAAAGTGTTCGCCCAAAAAATCCCATTTGGCATATAGAGTAGGCGAACCAAGAATGTTCTGTCTATACGACCCTCTATAATAGGAACGATTAAAGAATCATACGGAGGAATATTTGACTAAGTATAGTAGTCGCCCAAATGCATTTTTGGAGTATAGAATGGGCGGACTCTGAGATGAAAATAAGTAGACAAGGATTCCTAGTCAGGTTAGGATGATAAGTGAAACGGAAGTGATGGTTACAAAAATGATGGTTATGAGGTATGGGGCCATACCAGAAGGCATAATACCTGCAGTGACCAATGTGGTCCCGTACCAGTTTATTTGTAAGGAAAGCTAGTTAGGAACTAACCAAATGTGAACCAGAAGAGTTAAAGGTAAAAGAGTATCAAGTAAGTTTCTTAGACGTGATAGATTTTGATAAGCCATTCAATCTTGTCGTGACATTCACCAATTTCCTGTGAAGACTACGATTAACTTAAAATGACACCCAAGTTAAGTTAAGGGGGTTATCTTCCTTCTTAAGGATGAGGGCCCTGAGCAGATGAAAGCTGCCTCCCAACAAATGAGTTTAAAACCCTTATTTCTACTAGTGATTTTCCTCCCATTAAGGTAGGCTCTAAGGCTTTGCTTGTTAAAATAACACGGATCTGTAACTATACTTGAAAAAATAAGGCTTAATGTTACGTTTGGGGTTTAAAGTGATGATAAATGTTACCCAAATAGATTCTAAAAAAGTCTCTATTTTTTGAGGTGAGGAAGCCATATCATCTGGCTGATTAAAGGATCTGGAGCTCAAGTGGTTGATTTCAAGAAGAAAGGGCTAAATCTGAAGTTTAAGTTTCCTTTGAGGTTATAAAGTGAGTCCTTAAGCTAAATCTTGCAAATGTATTATGCATGTTAGAACCTTCTGTAAAAATAAGCTAATAATGCATGATGTGATGATTCTATGAGAAATGTATGTATGATGAACTTACATGAATGATTAATATAGAATATGAATTTGAACAAGTCTATTGTGAAAGATTCTATCATGAGAAAGTCAAATGTGAATGAGTCTGTATAAAGTGTCTGTGTCTGGCTCTAGAGTCGTCTAAAGGGGTTCATCAAGATGAAAAACACGAATATCTGAAAGGAAAAGTCAATGAAACTCTAAAGACCATACAGTGTAAGACCATGACTGGGCTATGGCATCATATAGAAAATATTTAAAGGACAGTTGGGTGAGTACCAAACAGTGAGGGGTAAACCTCATGATGGTGAGTTTAGGCAAATCCCTATTGTCAAAAACACCAATTTTCATAAAAGTGAGCCTTTGTGGCTGTTTATGTTAAAGAAATGCCTTTTTAGCAAATCTATGGTAGGTATACCTTTGTGGTAATTTTTAAGGAAACACCTTTGTGGCATAACCTAAAGAAGTGCATTTGTAGCTATCTCCGTTAAAAAGAAGCCTTTTTGGCTATCTCTATTTAAAGGAAGCCTTTATGGCGATCCCTGTTAAAAGGAAACCTTTGTGGCGATCTTTTTTAAAAAGAAGTCTTTGTGGCCATCTCTATCAAAGGACACCTTTGTGGTGAGACTCTGAAAGGAAAGCCTCTGTGGTTATCTTTGGAAAGGAGCACCTTCGTGGTATAACCTAAAGAATGACTCTCATAACAATCATCTGAAGACAACACTTTTGGGCAAACCCCGTATAGTTACAAGAGAGTAGACTAGTGTGTGCCAGAGTATGTGGTGAGGCAAAGTTATTTATTGAAAGTATGTATAGAGAGTGCATTGAAGTAAGGAAGATATGGGCAAATTTTGAGTTAAGTATTGGGCATAGTCTACCCCGCCCAAAGAAAATGGTACTATTAGTAAGTATGGAAAAAGATATTAAGTCTGATAATAAGGTAAGATTTAAGAAAGGATATAGAAAGTAAAGAGATGTTAAGTATAGTACGCTCAAGAAAGGGGGAATGGTTCTGAATAAAGAAATATGGTAGCCTTAGTATTGTACCCGCCAAAGAAGGAAGATGGTAGCCAAAATATAGAAAGGATATAGAAAGTAAAGGATGTTAAGTATATAGAAAGTATGGGGAAAAAAGGAAAATGGTTATTAAATAAGAGGTGTTAAGTTACATCGCGATGTTAAGTATGGAAAAAGATGTTAAGTCTGGAATTTTATTGACTTGTGGCATTCATAATGTGGCATACCTTAATCTTGAGTGGAAGATGGACTATGTATATGTGACTCGTATATTTTGATGTAAATGAAAGCCTGAGTTCAAATAGATAAGTAGCCAAAAGTTGGTACGTTGGGTCACTATGAATCTATTGAATAAGAAAATTAAATATATTTCTTCATAGATTCTATTGTGGTAAAGTTGTTATGGCTTTAACGGAATTATAATAAAGGCATTGCACACACACATGGAAGTAAGAAGGAACTCACCAGAAAATACAACAAATTTAAACAACAGGACCTTTTCCTTATCCTGAGAACCTTCAGGAGTGTCTTAAGCTATAATATAGATAGTTAAACTTATCATATCACTATACTAGAAAACTAAACAAGCTTGTAGGAAACATTAGCAGAAAACCCAGAATCGGGAAGATTCCTTCCTTACACTCTAAACTAACCCTAAAGTATGCAACTCTAAAGTCACGTAAATAACTGTGAATATAACCTAAAGTTCATCGATATTTACCAGGTTCTAAAACAATGAAAGAGTTGGTTGAGTACAGTGAACCCAAACTTCAAGCAAGCCTTCAGTCTTAGGTTTTCTGAGAGCAAATATGTAGAGAAAATTTGAGAAGAAAATATGGGTGCCAGAGAAAACATAAAACTTGCTTAAGAAGCCAATACTAACTTTATACAGATAAACACAGAAGCTAGGTTTAGTGGACAAGTCATATTATCCCACTAAACTCCCTCAATTCATGTGACTAAGCGCTTTCTCTCTCATCATAAATGTGAGTCTTATCGACTACAGTAACTTAGTTCTCTTCTAACCAATTCTCATATGTCTAACTAAATTGTTCAACCAGAATAATAATATCATAATAAAATAATAAATAATTCTTTCAAACTAAGGACTTGACATAATCGTCTAACAGTTGGGGTGGCGCATACTCCACAGAAGAGTTTGCCAAACTAGCGAGCTCACCAAACACAAACTTCACCTAGGTGCATTCATAGAATTTATATAGTTAGTCAAATCTAACACCTTACCCACTCAGAATTTACTCTAAATACCATACATCGACAAACAATAACTGAATATTAGGACTTCGCCGGGCAGGATGTTACAGAATGAATAGGAAAAGAGAAATGAGAAACATTCAATAATGATTATGGTTTTTCTGAAATGAAAAAATGGAACCATTTGGAAATGAATTTAAGTTTCCAAATTAGAAATGCAAAAGGGAATGATTCAATTTCAATTCTATATAGATTACTTAAAAATGATTGGAAGAATGAATTTATATTTTCGAGCTGTTTTGAAGCCCGAAAATGAAAATAAATTATTCAATCACAGTGAACATGTTGAGTTGTGAAATATTAAACATATTTTCTCAAAATTTTACCAGGGGTAAAATAAGGATGGGAAAATTATTTAATATAGAATATTAAATTTTATTTTGGGAAATAGAAAAATCAAATCGGGTTGGATCACATTACAAAGTACTAGGTCAAAAGGCTCAGGAAGTACTCGTAATTGGACCTGGTGTGAGAGAGACCCAAAACCCCTCATATAACATAAAGGGGAGGCAACCCTAGTAGGAATATTAGGGTGTGCCTTCCACCCCACTCCTACTCTAAGTAGGAAGTTGTTTTTCTATTTGAAATAAACCACTACAACTCAAAAAGGGTTCTACCTTCTCTTCTTATAAATAGATGGCACCGGTAAGGCATAACACACAGCTTTGAGAAATTATTAGTCTGTCGAAAAATTAAGAGAATTTATTCTCAACTATTAAATATATATTTCTAGAATAACAATTCTATCGGTTTCTATTAAAGAATATATAATTTTAATTTCCACCCCAAATAAAAGAGAGAAAACTTTTTTTAGTTCTGTGTTTCGATTCAATTGGTTCAAGCCCATACTTGAAGTGGTTCATGGTACAAGAATAGTGGAGAAGATCATTTGGTTGAAATTAGGAAACAACAAACGTTCGCTAAGCCAAAAACACAAGTATGACTTTGGTTAAGGTTTATTGCTATAAATATCACAAACCGAGTTAGTTTTCAAAATTTTAATCTTTCGTTGTGCAGGAAAACCGTTTTCAACCGAATTTTTTCCAACTGCTACATACTGTAGAATTCGTATACCCAAGCACCAACTTTTAGTTCATTATCTATTTAAACTTAGACTTTTACTTACATCAAAGTATACAATTCACGTGCATACATAGTCCATCATCCATTCAGAATTGAGGTGTGTCACGCTATGAACGTTATAAGTGGATAAATCTATAAAAAAAAATCTAAGATCTATTCTACTTGGGTCCTATATGATGTAATATTAGTCAAGTCAGTCACATTTATCTCTCTATCTTCTAGAAGTCGTTCACTTCATTGTTTAAGGCAAAGCATCTCCCGAGTTGGTCTTAATAGACAACATAATTGTCTTTCAATCGGTTTGCTCATTTTCGATTAGATTAAAGGCATATTTAGGCTCATTTACTAATACAAGTTTTCTTTTCGTATTATGATCCAACTACATAATACTACTTAGTAATAGTTAAATTTTAGATAACCAGTAATCCAATATTTGCTTCCATTTTGTTTTGCGTGTGAAAAAATTGAGGACAATTTACAAAGGGTACTAATGTAATTAATGGATAATTTTATTAAATCAATTTGTTCAAAAAATACAAGTATACTTAGATAAAAATACTACACTAAGGGTGCTAGATCCCAACAAGAGCTAGCTTAACTTGATGTGAAGATGGCTTTTTTGCATGATGATTTAGAAGAGGAAATCTACATAACTCAACCAAAATGATATAAGGTTGTTGGTGGAGAAAATTGATTTTGTAAGCCAAACAAATCATTCTATGGGTTGAAGCAATCCCCGTGGCAGTGGTACATGCAATTGAATAGCTTTATAGGAAGGCAAAAGTATATCAGGAGTAAATATGACCATTGTATGTATTTGCAAAAGCTACGAGATGGATCTTTCATTTATCTTCTATTATATGTTGATGATTTGTTGATCTCTTCAAAAAAATCAAAGAGAAATAGATGGATTGAAGGCTCAGATGAATCAAGAGTTTGAGATGAAGGATCTAAGTGAGACTAATAAAATTTTGGGCATGGAGTTAGAAAGAGAGCCAAGCTTTGTTTAACTTAGAAACAATATCTAAAGAAGATATTACAATGTTTTTGGTGTAAATGAAAATACAAAACATGTAAGTTTTGGAAAAAATTCGGTTCGACAACAATTTTCCAGCACAACGAAAAATTAAAATTTTGAAAACCGAGTTGGTTTGTGATACTTATAGCAATAAACCCTTTACCAAAATTGCACTTATGTTTTCAGCTAGATGAATCCTTGTTGTTCTCGACTTTCAACCGAATGACCTTCTCTGCTATTATCATAGCACGAATTGCTTTAAGTGTAGGCTTGAATGAATTCAAATCAAACACAACTAGAAATTCTTTACTTTACTTTCAGTGGGAAAGTGAATCTCTTTTTAATAGAAACTAGTAGAATTTTTATTCCTAAAAATAGAATTTATACTTAGAAAATAAATTCTCACTATTTTCTATTTTCGGGCAAAACAACAATATCTTAAAGTTGTGTATTTAACCCTACCAGTGCCAACTATTTGCAGGGAGAAGAGGTGAAACCCTTATTGAATTGTAGAAGTTTATTTTAATAGAAAAACAAACTCCTAGTCTAACTAGGATTAGGGGGCAACCCTAGTTAATTATACTAGGGTTTGTCGTCCCTAGCATTAACATGAGAGGTTTTTGGGTCTCTCCCTTAACAAGTCCAATTATAAGTATTTCCTAAACTTTTAACTCAATACTTTATAATTGAATCCAACTTGATACTTGTTTTTCTATTTCCCAAAATAAACATCTTAAATTAATTTCCCAATTAAATATTTTTCTAAACTCAATTCTGATTCCCTTAAAATCATGATTACTTTACAGTAAAAGAATTTATAAGAAAATATATTTAATATTTCTACATTCAACGGATTCATTATGACCAATTAATTTATTTCCATTTTCGAACTTTAATTATTTAATCAATTAAATAATAATTTGAAAAATCATAAATTAAATTTTCATGCCATTTCTATTTAGAGAAAACCATACTCATTTCCAAATGTTTCTCTTTTCTCTAACTTTACCATTTCCATCCATTTCTATTCATTTGATTCAACATGCAATTCATTTATGATTTCAAAGAGTTAGCGGAGGGATCAATTAGACATATGTGATTAGGGCTCAAATGATTTATAATTAAGTTCCAACTTTTTGTCTATAATTATAAACTCATTTAGTCATGAAGCCATTCCACTATAGTATCGTGAATGCGCTCTCCCTATTGACATACCATTACAAAAGCAATTCGATCAGTGCTCGTCTAATGACCTTATCATAAGTGTGTTACCGTTATAGGATATCTTTAATCTCTTTGGGATAATATATGTTCTGCCAATATGATCCTATTTTACCTCATGCTAACCATTACATCTTCTTTCATGAAAAGTCAATTAGTGTAAAATAGTAATCAAATTATTCATCACCAAGACGAACAACCCGTGGCCACATTTACTTTTCATCTACCATGTAAATCCAATGTGAGAGTATCATTTACCTATATCTAGGTCTATGGATTCCTCTGTTGTGAATGACGATAAATACTGTAGAAGTTGTAAACCCAATGAACTAACTTTCGATTCCTTATCTATTTGAACTTAGACTTTTACTTACATTAGACAACCAATGAGCTAATATTTTCTTCTATTTTGCTTTACATGAAAAAACCACATGAAGACAATATACAAAGTGTATTAATGTAATTCATGAATAATTTTATTAACCAAATTGTTCAAAAAAAATACAAGTGTACATAGACGAAAACACTACACTTAGGGCATTAGATCCAACAGTAAGTACCCCACTTGCTTCTCATTTGAAACTTAGTGCTCAATTATCTCCTAAGAGCGATGAAGAATGAGAATATATAGCAAAGGTTTTGTACGCTAATGTAGTTGGGAGCCTAATATATGCGATGGTGTGTACTCGACTAGACATTTCACAAACATTTTGAATTGTGAGCAAGTATATGTCAAATCCTAGTAAAGGAAATTGGAAAGTTGTGAAATGAATTCTATGGTATCTTTTGAAAATTATAATGTTGGTTTAATCTTTTAGCAAGATAAAATGCTTGGCCAGTGTTTACTTGGATATGTTAATTTTAATTATGTTGGTGATTTGGATAAACCTTGATCTACTATTGGGTATCTATTTAATCTTGCTAAAGCCCTAGTAAGTTAGAAGTTTACCTTATAACCTACAATAGTTTTGCCAACTGCAGAGGTAAAGTATATGACAATTTCAAAAGTTATTAAAGAGGTTATTTGGCTTAATGGGTTTTTTGAAGACTTGAAAATTGTTCAAAGTCTCATTATCCTTTACTATGATAGTCAAAGTACTATTCATTTAGTAAAAAACCAAGTTTACCATTCAAGAACCAAGCACATCGATGTGAGGTATCACTCTGTGCGAAAAATCTTTGAAGAAGGAAAAGTTCTAGTTTCGAAGATTGCAGCAGTTGAAAATCTTACAGATATGATGACCAAGGTGGTAACAACAATCAAGTTCAATCACTATTTGAACTTGATTAATATCCTACAAGTTTAAACACCTTCAGGTATATGGCACTCAAGAGTGTATTTGGAGGCATTACTAAAGATGACTTCGTCAAATATGAGGAGTGGAAGACTGAGAAAGTTAAGTGGGATTGATAAAGTCAAAAAATATGGAGATTTGTTAATTTTGACTTCTTTAATCCCACATTGAGATGAGCATAATTATGTCACCTCTCACCCACTATAAATTAAGGCCTTAGGCCTTCAATTGAATATCATCCTCAACCATTAGTTTATCTCCCACTTATGAATATACTATTAAGTATATTTTATGAAATCTTTTAAATAAGGTTTTCATTAGTTTGTAAACATTTTGGTGATAGTGAAGTTATTGTCCGTTGTTAGTGCTCAAGGATGTAAGCAATGTACTGAACCTCATAAATTTGGTGTGTTCTCCCATTTATTTTTTTATTTGCATCTATTAGTTTTTTTCTATCACAATTTAATATTCAATAGTAATTTGTAAAGTTAATTTGCCACGTTTGGGTAGTTTCGATTTGGTATTGGTGTTCTCAATTCGATTTTGGTGTTCAATATTAAAGTAATATTTGTGTGCAATATTACTTGGTGTCCCCAACAAACCATGCATAAACTCATATATATATATGGCTACATAGACC
>CM025142.1:23380954-23400412 GCA_013467495.1 Gossypium gossypioides | reverse complement strand
TAGGATTTACAGTAAATATTAACATAAACTACAAAGGGAAAGATTAATTACAATAAAATGTAAAAAAGAATTCCAAATTATTGCAAGAAATAATTAAAATTACATATAACTTGCATCCCTCGATATTGAATCAAAATGCATAGAATTCAATTCTTATATTGAAGGTATGTATTTATTCATTATTTTTTAGATTAAAATATTTATGTAATAATTTTAAGTAATTATAAAAACACATTTATATCAATTTTTTTAAATAACCCTAAATAGTTTTCAGAGTAAATTTTGAATTTTTTACTAACATTTTTCCCCATATTTTTGTCATCTTAGTAGATTAATTAAAATTTTTTATTTTTTATTTAACAGATATTTGTTTGGAAGTGGAACACAAAGCAGTAGAAATCTAGAAATGTATACAATTTTATAGATAAGCCAGTGCAAGATAATTGAATAACTAAATGAAATGTATGAAGAATATAATGAATGCATTTCGTGATGAGTTCATCGATACGTAATTTGATTAAGCTGAGTAAAATATTAAATTAAAAGGGAGATTTGAATGACTTTTTAGAAAATAGGTTTTCTTTTTAAATATGATCATTTTGTTTATTTTTGCATTTATCTATATATTGTAATAAGCTTATTGTACCATTAGATAATGGTTCATTTCACATTCAAGCATTCGATTAAGCCCATACAAATATGTTACTATATGCTTTTGCAATAGATTATTCAATTTTTTTTGCCATATTTATCTCCCTTGAATTTTTTAATTAAATTACTCCCTCCATGTTGTAATCAATTTACCTAATGGTTTATTGCTCATTTAAGTCTCTCATCTGTGTTTTAATCTTTCTTGAATTTCATTTTTATTTAAATTAGTGTAAATAATATTATCAATTAATAGAATCAATCAAATATAACTCATTTAATAATAAATCAATAATAAAACTAGACTTATTATAAAACTAAAAGAAGAATACAAAGATTAAGAGAAAGAAAGATAAAGAAATGAAAAGATAATTCAACTTTTACTTAGGATATAATAAGCTTGTACATGCCCTCTATTTATAGAGCTACCATAAGTTACAAAGCATTAAGGACCAACATTAACGTACCTTATAAATTATTTAGGGGTTATGGACATTCATTCCTTATGAGTTACAGTAGGATAAATTCGAGGGGGGCTATGGACATCCATTTATCAATAAATTTATAGCACTCCCCCTTGGATGTCCATCAATGAAAATGTCTTGCAAAAAAAAAAAAATTAGGAAAAACCCTATAGGATAAAAACATAATGAATGAAAAAAGTACATAATCTATTATTACAAGTTGCCTTGTTAAAAACCTTTACCATGAAAACCTAGTAGGACAAAACCTTGGTTAAAGAAAAAGAGTGCAATGTGTTTTTGACTCCCCCTAATGGCAACATCACATTACATCTTTGAGTCGATGCATTCCAATATTGTGTAGTAGTCTTTCAAACGTTGAAGTCAGCAATGCCTTGGTAAAAAAGATCTGCTAACTTATCATTGGAACGAATTTGTTGAACTTCTATATCACTTTTCTTCTCAAGATCATGAGTGAAGAATAATTTTGGTGAAATATGTTTCATTTTATCACCTTTGATGTAATTACCCTTTAATTGAGCTATACATGTTGCATTATCTTCGTATAAGATAGTTGGCATCTTTTCTTATAAAGGCAAGTTACATATCTTCTAGATAAGTTGGGTCAATAACCTTAGCCAAACAGACTCTCAGCTTGCCTCATGTATTGGAATTATTTATGCATGATTTGAAGAGGCTACAACTAATGTATACTTTGTTGAACACCATGATATGACAGTACCTCCACATGTAAATAAATATCTCATTTGAGATCGACTTTTATGTGGATTAGATAAATATCCACATCAACATAGCCGACTAATAGGAATTTTGAATCATTTGAATAAAATAACCCCATATCAATTATCCCTCTAAGATATCTAAATACATGTTTAGTTCTATTCCAATGTCTACGTGTTGGAAAAGAATTAAATCTTGCTAACAAGTTTACAGCGAAAGCTATATAAGGTTTTGTGTTGTTTGTAAGATACATCAATGCCCCTATGACACTTAGATATGATACTTTAGGACCAAGAAATTCTTCATCATTCTTGCAAGGACGAAATTGATCTTTATTCACATCTAAATATCGTACAACCATTGAGGTACTCAATGGATGTGTTTTATCCATGTAAAATTTCTATAAGATCTTTTTTGTATATGTTGACTGATGGATATGAATTTCATCTTTTAAATGTTCGATCTGCAAGCCAAGAAAAAACTTTGTTTTTCTAAGATCTTTCATCTCAGAATTTTCTTTAAATAATTTACTGCATTTTGAAGCTCTTTACGAGTTCCAATAATATTTAGATCATCAATATAAACAAAAGTTATCACAAAATTTGATCTAGACCTTTTTATAAATACACATGGACAAATTGGATTATTTTTATAACCTTATTTTAACAAATATTCACTAAGATGATTATACCACATGCATCCATATTTGTTTTAATCCATATAAAATTTTCTTTAATTTGATCGAGCAATTTTCCCGAGAAACTCTATATCCTTCAAGCAATTTCATATAAATTTCACTATCAAGTGTACTATACAAATAGGCTGTAATAACATCCATTAGACGCATGTTAAGTTTTTCATGTACTGTCAGACTAATTAGATATCTAAACGTGATTACATGCACCACAGGAGAATATGTCTTGTCATAATCAATGTCCAGCCTTTGCGGAAATCCTTGTGCTACAAGCCATTCTTTATATTTCACGACTTCATTTTTCTCATTTCGTTTTTAGACAAATACCCATTTATATCCTACCAGCTTTACATCTTTAGGTGTTTGGATTACAAGTCCAAAAACCTCACATTTAGAAAATAAAATCAATTCTGCTTGAATTAAGTCTTTCCATTTTGGCCAATCTTTTCTATTTCTATATTCTTCAAAAGATTTGGGCTCAGGATCCTCATTTTTTTTCTATTTCAATAGCAAAATTATAAGCAATTTTTTTGTTGATAACTATATTTTTCCAGTTTTGTAACACCCTCGCTTGACCTGATCATTGGGTCTGAGCTACGGGAAGTTACAGTTGATACTGAAATAGTTACAACATGTAATAATCAAAATTACACCATAATACAATCATTCATAATCAAAACATTTCAAAAATATGTTATACAGTTTTTTCTTAGACTTGACCGAGCTTACGAAAGCTTAATTACTAAATTCGAACATGAATTAGGACCAAATTTCAAAGCTACCAAAGTTTCAGAATAGGTATCGATACCCTTGAAATGGTATCGATACCATTTGTAGTTTCAATGTTTTGAAAAATTATTCATTAGGCCACAAGTATTGATACTTGTCATATGGTACCGATACCCCTTTTATAAAGTATCGATACTTATTCCAGTATCGATACTGTTTTACAATTCTGTTACTTTTGTAAAAACTAAACAAAGATCAATTATATCGATACCCTTGTAAAGTATCATTACTCTGGTTTAAGTATCGATATTTTAGTCCCTTTTCATGCCCAAAACCAATGTAAACAAAAATAGTGCTTAAAACACCCTACGAACCTGCACAAGACCAAGTCAAAGCATACCAAAACATCTCAATTCAACAATCTCTAAATCAACCAAACAATCATACATGTTTAAAGTCCCTAAACATATCAATTCAACTTATGAAATCTAAAATCTTTCTCATTTGCATATTCATTTAATTTTACCATTCTAATCATACCATTGGACTTTAGATTTCCCATTTATAGGATATATATGCAATCTAACATACACACATTTGTAGATATCCAGTAACAATCCAGAATCAAGTAATACTCAAGGACCAAATCAAAACTATTATTCAAAATAAACACCTATATTAAAACCTATGTACATGCCACATAACCGAGATAAAAAGAGTAAAAGTCTACCGAGTTGATAGAGGGATAGTGTGATCTTTGAGTTGACCCGGTTGATGAGTTTTACAAACCGACAATCTACAACAATAGAAAAAAACTAAGCCAACATTTTGAATGCTTAGCAAGTTCATACGTATTAAAACAAATAACTTACCTTGATTTATAATTAAACATAAAAATCCAATTAACTTGTTACAAATTTCTTGACATAGCATTTCACAACGATAAGGTGAGTCGTCACATAACCGAGTCATTTAGCAATTCAAAATTAATACGCTATTAAATTTAGTACATTTCACATAGAATTCACAATTCAGTTCCATTTGCAATATCAAAACATCAAATTTCCATTTTTAACATCAAACTTGTAACATTTCATTGTCATTTTTTTGCATTAATCATTTAGCCCGATGAAGTCTAGTAAATAAACTCAGATACGCGGGTAACTACACCACACCAGAGAGCACTGTAGTGCTAAACAGAGAGCACTGTAGTGCTAAACAGAGAGCACTGAAGTCTTAAATAGAGAGTACCGAAGTGCTGAACAGAGAGCAGAAAAGTGCTGAATAGAGAGCATAAAAGTTCTAAACCCGTATAAGCGTGCAAATAACCCTATTGACATGCCAATCGTATCCTAATAGTTTACTAAGTTCACGCAGACATTAATACTGTATTCATGACATATAAGTCACTGTAATGCCATCATATACAAATCATCCCAACATAAGACATTTCTTTACAATTTAATCAATGCCTCACCTTTTTGTACCAAATCATAACAAGTTCAAAATTACATTTACACACAAACAATTTCATAATTCAAACATATTTGTATTACTATTACATATAATTACACCATATGAATGTTCCTAGCAGAAACTGCAATAACATGTCAGAGACTAATTTGTAATTTTCCCCTTTCCTCGATTATCTTTCGATTGGATCAATTCTCGATCTATAATAATAATTCATTTCAATTATCACTTTCAAATACCTTATAGCATTCTATTTTATGCATATGATAGTTCAATTTCATTTTTCATATGTTCCCTAAAATTTTGCATTTTATTCAATTTAGTCCATAAAATTGAAATTGCTATAACTTTCAAATTTGAGCTTTGATTTTGAAATCAATCTCAATTCCATCCATATACATATCCCTAATGACCATAATTACAAAAAATCCATTCCAATTTTGAAATATTTACACTTTAGTCCTTATATTCAAAACTAACAATTCACTTTACAAATTGTAAAAAAAAAATACACTTTACAAACTAGTTATTTTCATTTATAAGCTTAAAAGCTAACATTTTAACACAAAAACTTCAAGCATTCACCAATGACAACATTTTGAAACTTTAACAATTTTAAAAAATAAACACGGGTTAGCTAAATCGAGCTGCCATGATCTTATAAACATAAAATTTATGAAAAATGAACTTCAAATTTACTTACATGCAACGGCTGAATGCTTTGAATCTTTTGCAATGGTTTCCCAGCTCTTATCATTTTTTGGACAGTGAAGGAAAGAAGAAGCAATTATAAGCACTTAGCCCTTGGACGTGCATGCATATAGCTCATGCATGAATGTAATCGAATGGACAAGTTAAGCTTCCTTCTTACCAAAAATCTGACTAAACTTAAAATTGAATAAAAATGGTTAATTTGCATGTTTTGGCTTAGGGATTAAATTGTATAAAAGTAAAATATTGGGGGCATTTAGTAAAAATGTCAAAAAGACTTAATTGCATAGAATGAATTGATTTTTCTATTAGATTTAGTGAATTGAATGGAAGTATTATTTTAGATCAAGAACAAGTGGAAAATCGATGAGAAGAGAAAATTACCAAATAGCCCCTATACTTAGTCATTACTGCAATTTAGTCTGGTAAGTTTGTATGAACTATGACTGTTTTAATGTTAGTTAAATTAACTATTTATTATGTTGTTGTAATATAAATGAATTAGATTATAAATGTATCAATGCTATGATGATTTGACGGATAATTAGTCCCGATTGAACCTTAAGAGTTATTAGGATACAAATGACATGTCATTAGGGATTTCATGTTTCGGGTGCTAGTCCTGAATGTCCTACCGATGGCTGATGTCTTACATTTGTTTCGGATTCTCCACAGCTCATGTGAGCAAGCCCATTTCACGGCTCGTGTGAGGAGGCCCATTTCACAGCTCGTGTGAGCATTGATGTAAAAGAAATGTTACGATTATTTGTAAAGGCACATTTTGTTTGAGCTTTCCCAAGTATCTGATGTAATTCTAGATGGTTCAACGGTAAGAAAAGGAATGGAACAATAAGTGACTTAATCGAAAGGTTCATGACTATATGAAGAGGTTGATGCTTATGTAATGTATCTTATGAAATTGTACTTATGATGTAAATGAGTTTATATGTGTTGTTGATGAACCTATTAACTTGTGAGTTTGGTGATGTTTGAATAGGCTTATACTAAACTCATGGAATTGGTAATGGTTTATGTTTAATCTCTAAATTGTAATATTGGAATTAGTAAGTAAGCAAATGGAATGAATCTTGATCGTATGGTAACTGTGATGAATTAAATGTTATGTTTATACATGGTTGATTTCATATGTATCATGAACAAGTATACTAACTTGTGAGTTTGATGGTGTTATATAGGCTTTTGTTAAGCTTATGGCATTGGTAAAGGTTTATACTTATTCTAGAAATTTCATTATTGAAATGGTAAGTTTTGTTTTAAGTTTATACGAGCTTACTAAGCATTCATTGCTTACGTAGTTATTTTCTTTGCTTTATAGATCATCGGAAGCTCGATTTGGTTGGAAGCTTGTCGGAGACCTATCACACTATCCAGTAGACAATTTGGTAGTTTTTGAGTAATTTGGCTAAGGTTCATAATGACATGTATAGGGTGATTTGAAATGGTATTATGGTGTATGTGTTAATGGTGTTTTGTCATGTATAAGCTTTGGAAAGCTATGTTGGTTCGGTACACTTTGATGCCTTACCAAGATATGTGATTTTGGTTACTTTAAAGTGCTTGTTTATAAGGTTATCTTAGCATGTTGATGATGACTTGAAAATAATTGCTTGTGACATATTTTAATTCATATTTGAGCTAGGTTATCATGTATGGAAATGACAAAATTATCATGTATAGGTCTTTTGTATTGATAGGTCATGGATGTATTAAATGGTTGATTTAGTAAGTTTATATCTTTGAAGTTTATGTTTAGTTGAAGAACTTATAATGCTTGTTAAGTAAGATCTTTTTTACTACTTTAGCGTAATTGAAAGGTATGGTATTTTGGTATGCTAGTGGTGGCTTGAAAATGGAAAATGTGATGTGTTTTGGTAGGTGTTTGAATTAGGTTGTTATGTTTGAACGAAATGGCATATATTGATAGTTGATGTTTTGGTATGTTTGTGGTGCCCATGAATGGTCTATTGGTTTGGCAAGTTAAGATGTTTTGAATGGTATGTTTAAGTGTATTTGGATGATGTTTAAGTCCCTTGAAAGTGTGCCCAAATGGATTGTATGTTTATGCATGGTTTGGTTATGAAATGGTTTGATCTTAGGTGAAATTTGGGTTCACACGTCCTGAGACACGGTTGTCACACGGCTTGGCGACACGGCTGTGTGTCACTTGTGATTCCTTAGGGTTCAAAGTTAGTGAGCTACACGGCCTAGCACACGGGCGTGTGAGGCATCTTAGAGAGTTACATGGATGAGGACATGGGCTGGGACACGACCGTGTGTCCCTTGTTTGAAAGTTACACAGCCTGGGGTGATTTCACATGGCTGTGTGACCTATTTTTCCAATTTTTGCAACTTTTTCTTAAACTTTTCGTTTTGTTTCAAATTGGTCCCAGATTGCTTCTATGTTATTTTTAGGGCCTCGAGGGCTCGATTTAGGGACAAAATGCATGTAATTGAATGGACTATGATATGATTAATTTATTTAAATATTATGATGTTAAATGTTTCCGATAGTATGGTAATCCAGCGACGGAGACGGGTTAAGGGTGTTATAATATATATGAAATAAGAATGATAAACACATAACACTTGTGACAACTGAACAAATGAGTATGTGGACATGAAATAGACACTTAGACTCGAAATACGCATAAACATTACTAAAAACATGACAAAAAATGTAAGCCCCCAAACCCGGCGTAGATGTTAGGGCCAAATTTCGGAAGCCACATTAAAACCATTGAAACATCTACATTTTAAAAACAAACAAGTTTCAATTGTTTTTATGAAAACTTTAAAATTTAAATACTAAGTAAATTAGTTTATGAAAAACTCTTATTAAAACTCAAATATTTGAAATGTTCATTATTTTGTTGATATATCGTCTTAAAGAATTAAAACAATAAATTTGCAATATTTTAATTATTTCTTAAAAATGATTTTGGCAAAAATATTTCGTAGCGAACTTTTGAAAATACTTAGAAAATCATAAATTTATATGTTTATTTAAAATTAAATAAAAATCATAATAATTTAAATAACAACAATTCAAAATATTTATATATCATCAAACATGCTTGCATGACAATTTAAAATTTAAAAGTAAAAATAACCCATAAAAAGTTTAATGTCCAATGTCCAAAATAACAACCTAAATGATTTATAAACCATTTATTAAAAAATCAATCTGAGAGACTCCTTCGTATGCTGAATCCAAGTCCTAAGCTTGTGAATCATCTAAAAAGGTTAATAAACTAATGGGGGGAGCTTTTAAGCTCAGTGTGAATTTTATAACAAATTAAATAACAATAAGCACATACTTAGCATACGGAACAACCAATTTTTATGGAAATGATCATGGTAATGCAATTTTTGTAAAACAATTATGCAAATTAGAACATTCTACCCATCACCGCTACACGCTAAAATGAGTTCCTAGAACTCATCCATCCAAAACACACCAACATATATGTGGATGAAGCCACCAAATTTGCAGAAAAGATGCCAAAACATGTAGGTTGTGGGTAAACCACCAAATTTGTAGATTAATACTGCCACATTTTCCTCCTTACACATGTCCCAACCCTATGTAACTCATCATTGCATACAAATCACATAGCAAATTAATTAAAATGATAATCATGCTTTCATGTACATATAGGTTTCATTATCCATGGTATTCCAAATTATCACAATAAACAAATAGCCATGATTTTTGCACAACATGAGATTAGAAAATATTTATCAATCATAACAATATTTGTCACATCATATAACAAAAATCAAGTAAGAATAACTTACCTTAAAACCACAAAGTCACTCTCTTGTAACAATAAAAACATAATGTTTTCCTTTGTATAATAGATCGATAAATTTTAATTAAATCCTTACGTTTTTAACTTGTATAAAATGCGCACCTTTTTCAATTTGAATCGTAATTCCAACTAAAGCTTGATACTTCCAACCCAAAAAAAGTTAGGACTTTGATTCGCACCTAAAGAAATCTTTCATTAAATTAATATTATTTTATCTCCAATAAAAGAATTATCCAAAATAAAAATCATCCACAACTTCACAACTTAAATACTTACTCCTTTATTCCAAGCTGATCCAAGATAAACACTTCTAAAGTTGATGACTTGAGTTGGTGTGAGGATCTAGTTTAATGAAAAGTTTGAATGAATTGGATTAGTGTTCATGAGAAGAAAATAAAATGGATGAGAGAATAAAAATTAAAAGAGAAAATAGAAGAGGCTTGTTGCCCAAATATTGACAATATTTCAAAGGTTGAAGAATCCTCGAAGAATCACTTGAAATTTCGATAGAAGAAAGGAAAAAAAGTTTCTAAATGATGATAAAAGAAAATAGAAATAGAAGAGAATAAAAACAAGTAACGAAATGTGTTTTGGGTGACAGTACTTGAATAATGGTACGGTTTTGAAGTGGTGGTGGTGTGGTGGTGTGGTGGTGCTACGGTGGTTGAATGGTGGTGGTGATTCGGTGGTGATAGGTTGGTGTTTTTGTGGTTGTTGGGTGGTGATTTGGTTTCCAATAGAAATATTAAGCAAAAATAAAAGAAAGAACAAGGAAAAGAAACCTTAAGGGGGTGGCACAATGAGGAGAAAAGAGAGAATTTTTATGAAAACAAAACAAAATGAGAGAGTGAGAACGAATGGAGTGGACGATCACCTAGTGAAACTCCCCAACAAAGCATTCAAGAGGGGGACAAGAGAGTCAAGGAGAGTAAAGCACAATAATTTTAGGAGTTTCACCCTTTTCAAATTTAAAATATGGAGTTACAAAAAAAAATAAAGAATATGTGTTACATGCTATAAGGTGGACAGTTTTTGCATGGGAAGGTTGACTAAATTTTACATAAAATTAAAAAAAAAAAAAATGATGTTATGTAGGCTAGAACTTCAGTCTTTTAGGAGTTACTTAAGCTTCTTAACCACCACACCATTTATCAAGCTTGTTTAATAATTAGCAACACTTAATAGAATTTTGGGATGTGACAACTCTACCCCTTTAAAATAAATTTCCTCCTCGAAATTTACTTGGTTAAAAAAGATGAGGATATGTGGCTTCCTCAAAACCATGATTCTACCACAGAACCTTGACCAAAAGAATATGCTTTTTCCTTAGAACTTTAATATCATGATCTAAAATTTTCACCGCTTCCTCCTTAAAAGACAAATTTGGTCTAACCTCAATTTCTTCTACATTAACCACATGATAAGGATCTAAACGGTACTTTCTTGACATAGAGACATGAAAAACATTGTGAATACGATGCACCTCTAGTGGTAACTCCAACTGATAGGCCACAGGTCCAACTCTTTTCAAAAGCCAATATGACCCAATAAACATTGGACTTAATTTTCCTTTTCATCCAAATCTCAACACCTTTTTCTGCGGAGACACGTTTAAGAAGACTTGGCCCCTAACACAATACTCGATATCCTTCCTTTTAAGATCGGCATAGGATTTCTGCCAATCGAAAGTTGCTCGTAATATTTCTTGTATTAGCTTAACTATACCTTTAGTGTCTTGAACCAACTCAGGTCCCAAAATTTTTCTTTCATCTAACTCAATCTAGCACAATGGAGTTCGACATTTATGGCCATACAAAACTTCATAAGGAGTCATCTGAATGCTGGCTTGGAAATTGTTGTTGTATGCAAACTTAGCTAATGGTAGATGATCCTTCCAACTTCCTTGAAAGTCGATGACACAGCTTCTCAACATATCCTCGAGAATCTGTATAACTTGCTCAGATTTCCCATCAAAATGTGAATGATAAGTAGTGCTGAAATCCAAACGAGTACCAAGAGCTTAATGCAATTTCTTCCAAAATCGAGATGTAAATCGAGGATCCCGATCTAAAATAATTGACACATGAACATTGTGTAATTGCATGATCTTGGAAATATACAATTTTGCAAGATTCTGAAGAGAATAATCAATATGTACAAGTAGAAAATGGGCTGACTTAGTGAACCTATCCATAATCACCCACACAGAGTCTTTCTTAGTGGGAGTCAAAAGCAACCTACTAACAAAATCCATAGTGATTCGTTCCCACTTTCACTGAGGATTCTTTATAGGTTGTAACAAACCAGAAGGAATTTGATGTTCAGCCTTCACTTGTTGACAAGTCAAACACTTAGCAACAAATTCAGTTACCTCACGATTCAGACCCCACCACCAATACAACTGTCTCAAATCATGATACATCTTATTTCCTCCAGGATGCATATTGTAGGGGCTACTATGTGCTTATTGGAGAATAGATTGTCTCAACTCTTTATCATTCGATGCACAATATCTTCCTCTAAAGCAAAGAACTCCATTGGCATTAAACCCAAAATCGATCGTCAAACCCTCCTCAACTAACTTGAAATAAGGTAGAAAATAAATATTCAGGGGCTACTTTTCTTTAATTTCACCAATCAACAAGGGCTTCACTTGAAATTCTACAAGATACCCATCCTCAAACAAACTCAATCTTGCGAACATAGCTCTAAGTTTAGTCATCGCCTTTCAACTTAGTGCATCGCTTGCCACATTAGCCTTAACATGATGGTACTCAATGGTACAATCAAAATCCTTGAGCACTTCAATCCACCTACGTTGTCTTAAGTTCAAATATTTTTGAGTAAGTAGATACTTAAGACTCTTGTGATCCGTGTAAATAATACATTTCTCACCGTAGAGATAATGCCTCTAAATCTTGAGTGTAAAAACCACAACTGCTAGCTCTATGTCATGAGTTTTGATAATTACACTCATGTGGCTTGAGCTGTCTCGAAGCATAGGCTACCACCTTTCCCTCTTGCATCAAAACACATCCAAGGCCAGTATGTGATGTATCACTATAAACCACATAATCCTTTCCAGACTCAGGTTGAATCAATACAGGGCTTGAGTCAACATAGTCTTAAGTTTATCAAAACTGGATTGCTAATCATCGGTCCATTTAAATGGAGCATTCTTCCTCAATAATTTCGTTAATGGAGTAGCAATCAAAGAGAATCCCTCAACGAATCTCTGATAATAGTCGACCAATCCAAGAAAACTTCGAATCTCAAACACATTCTTAGGCTGTTTCCACTCTACAATAAACTTCAATCGTCTTAGGATCCACTCAAATACCTTCGACAAACACCACATGACCTAGAAAGATAACCTCCTTAAGCCAAAACTTACACTTGCTAAATTTAGCTAAGAGTTTCTTCTCTCAAAGAATTTGCAAAACAACCCTCAAATGCTCATCATGTTCAAATTCAGTCTTTGAGTAGATTAAGATATTGTCAATAAAGAAAATGATGAATTGATCGAGATATGGTTGAAAAACTCGATTCATCATATCTATGAATGCAACCAGAACATTTGTAAGATTGAAATGCATTACTATGAACTCGTAAAGACCATAGTGAGTCCTAAACGTAGTTTTAGGCACATCTAAATCCTTCACTTTGAGCTGATAGTATCCCAACCTTAAGTCAATTTTGGAGAACACCTTCGCTCCTCAAAATCGATCGAACAAACCATCGATTTTAGGTAGTGGGTACTTATTCTTGATGGTCAACTTATTTAATTGTTTATAATCAATACACATCCTCATAGAACCATCCTTCTCCTTGACAAGCAATATCGGTGCTCCTAATGGTGAAACACTTGGTCGAATGAATCCATGATCCAAAAGTTCTTGAAGCTGAATCTTAAGTTCCTTAAGCTCTTTTGGTGTCATGATAAAAGGAGCAATGGAAACTAGAGCTGTACCAGGAAACAGTTCAATTCCAAATTTAAATTCACGTTCAGGAGGTATCCCAAGCAACTCCTTTGGAAAAACATCCGAGAATTCCTTTATAGTTCAAATGCTGCTCAAAGCAGAACTACTAACACTAGTATCTAGTACATAAGCTAGATATGCCTCACATCCTTTTCCAATCATCCTTTCAACAAAAATAGCAGAGATTACATTTGACAAGTAATCTTTACGTTCCCCTACAAACACAATTTCCATCCTATTAGTCGTCTTCAGTGAAACCCTTTTTGAAGTACAATTTAGACTGATTTGGTGTTCGACCAACCAATTCATTCCCAAAATTAAGTTAAATTCATTAAATGGTAATCCCATCAAATTGGCTAGAAATGTTTCACATTGGACTTCTAGTGGAAATTGTCTATAAATTTTATTCACCACAATAGATTGCCTTAGAGGACTAACCACAAAAACAACACTAACATTATCTTCTACTGTAATTCCCAATTTATTAGACATAGAGAAAGAAATGTATGAATGAGCAAAACCTATATCTACAAGGAAAAGTAATGTACATAATTAATTGTAAAAGTACTTGTGATGACATCTGTAGCATCACGATCCTCTCTGTGCCTCGCAGCATAAACTAAGGTGGGTTGTCTCACTTCAATGCGATTGCACCCTGACCAGATACTCTCTACATCAAATTACTAGTTTTGTTATTACCTAGTCCCCTTTGATTTTGATTCTAATTTGGTTGCGGTGCTTGTCTCTGTTCTTTCATACGTGGACAGTCCTTAATCTGATGCTCCAAGGATCCACATCTCAAACATGCTCATAATTTTCTCCAACATTCCCTTTGGTGATGTTTCACACAGTGAGCACATTCTTGAGTCTTGTTTCCAGTACCAACTGCAACTGAGTTCTATCGCAGTTTTTCATCCCTGGCTCTCTTTGCAAGACACAGGTTGGAACTACCTGAGCCAAATTCTCTTTTTACTAGAGTTTTGATCTTATCTCTTCTCACGTTCAACACCTTTCACCTCTTCCCAAAGTTTAACCTTCTCAACCCAGGTCTCAAAAATCTCTCTTGCAGCATAGTAACTTGGACTTTGAAATTGTATTGCAACTCATTCTCGAACCTCACATACATATCTTGCTTGGAAGCTACCATCCCTTATGCATCACGACTCAATCTCAAAAATTCTGCCTCATATTCAGACACTATCTTATCCCCCTATTTTAGCTCGATGAACTCGAGCTTATGAGCTTTAACATATTTCGTGCCTATATATTTCTTCTGAAATGCATTTTGAAAATACTCCCAAGTTTTCGTCTTAGATTAAGTACCTTAAACAATAGATTGCCACTAGTAGTAGGCCTCATCTCTAAGAAGCGACACCATACCTTTCAATTTCTGTTCTGGGGTAAAGTCCAAATCATCTAAAATTCTTTATGTAGCTACCATCCAATACTTAGCTGTTGTAGGGGTCATCCCAGAAACTCCCTTAAACACCTCGGCTCCATTAGATCGAAGCCTATCTGTTATAGATTTATGGACTCCATTATCAATTTGGCCTCTAGTGACTTGTTGCAACACTAAAATAATAATTTACTCGTCGAATTTATGGTCCCAAAATTATTGTTCCAATTTCATTAAAAACGAGCTGCTACAACTCTCCCCCTAAAGGATTTTTTACCCCAAAAATCTTACCAGAAAATAGTTTCAGGTATTGTACTTTGGTAGCTTCTTCCGGTTCCCAAGAAGCCTCTTCTATTTCGTGTCATTTCCAAAGAATTTTTACTAAAGCTATACTTTTATTTCTCAATTCTTTAACTTCCCGAGCTAGAATTCTGATCGGTTCTGCATTGTACGTTATATCTAGTTGAATCTCAACATCTACAGGTGAAATCACGTGTGAAGGATCTGATTGATACCATCATAACATCGATACATGAAATACGTTATGAATCTTTTCTAATTCTGATGGTAAAGCCAACCGATAAGCTACTGGCCCAATCCTCTCAATGATCTCGTACGGTCCGATAAACCGCGGACTAAGCTTTCCTTTTCGACTAAATCGAAAAACTTTCTTCCAATGTGATACTTTTAGAAATACCTTTTCGTAGACTTGAAACTCTATATCTTTTCTTTTCAAATCTGCGTAAGATTTCTAATGATCAGAAGCCACTTTCAAATTGTCACGTATTACTTTGACTTTTTCTTCGGTTTCTCGAATCAAATCTACACCGAATAACTTTTTCTCACTCAATTTAGTCCAGTATAACGGAGTTCAACACTTTCGACTATACAAAGCTTCATACAATGCCATTTTAATGCTTGCCTAATAACTGTTATTGTATGCAAACTCAAACAATGGCAGAAATCTCTCCCAGTTACCTTCAAACTCTAAAACACAACATTGAAGCATATCTTCGAGTACCTAAATTACTCACTCGGACTAACCATCGATTGTGGATGAAACACTGTGCTAAAATGCAGTCGAGTACCCAGAGCTTCATGTAACTTTCTTTAGAATTGAGACGTAAATCGTGGATCCCTGTCAGAGATAATAGAAACTGGCAAGCCATGTAGTCTAACAATCTCAGAAACATCCAACTCTGTCAATCTCTCAAGTGAAAAATCTATACGCACAGGAATGAAATGCGTGAATTTCATACTTTTCCAATTTCTAGCTTCCTGAAAATAGACATAAGCATTAAACTTATACTCACCCTTAGATCACATAATGCCTTAAAAACATAATGATTTCCAATTGAACATAGGATAGTGAAACTCCCTGGGTCCTTCAACTTTGGAGGTAATTTATTTGTCAACGTTATTGTACATCCTTCAGTGAGAGCAACAGTCTCAAATTCTCCCAATATACATTTTTTTTGAAAATATGTCTTTCATAAATTCACTTAATTGGACATTTGCTCCAAAGCGTCAACTAGTGGTATGTTAATATGGAGTTGTTTCAAAACCTCCAAAAATCTTTTGGACTGAATATCCTGCTTAGAATTATGAAATCACTGAGGAAAAGGTAAAGGTGGCCGTCCTTCAGACTGCTGATATTATTTTATCGTGGCATTCTTGTTGAGAACATGATCTAGGTCTGCCACATCATTTTGTTGCTTACCCTTTTCAGATTTAGTATATTCTTCAAATGACTCTGGGATCTTTACATGGTTGTTATTCGAGTTTTCCTCTTCTGCCATGGCATCTTAAGCAACGTCATCAAGCTGAGTTCTGCTTCTAAGAGTGATAACCTTGCACTACTCCTTCCCTTGTGAGCTTGAATTCTAGGTATCACTAGGCAATGGTTATTATGGTCTCGAATTCAAAGCGTTCGCTATTTGCCCCAACTGAGTCTCAAGAGCTCGAAGAGATGCAACCTGACTTTGAATTACAACATCATTCTTGGCCATATATTCTTTTAGCAAAGCTTCAATAGATGATGATGATGAAACTGATACCTGACCTTGTTGAACATTTTACCTCGACATAGGTTGCACATAACCAGGCGATGCATTGATGGCATTCTATCTTGTCGTATTGCAAAAATTCCTCACACCTTAATTATTCCAACTAAAGTTTGGATGTTGCTTCCATCTAGGATTATATGTGTTGGAATAGGAGTTATTGTTCTAGTTGAAATTACCTATGTAACACACAGATGTTGGTTTTGATGGACATTCATCAAACACCTGGTCTTCACCACAAGAAACACACGATAATTCGACTACTTTTAATTCTTGGACTTCAGTAGGCCTTTTTATTATTTTAATCATATTAGCTAAAGAAGATACTTGGGCTGTCAACAAAGTGATTACATCCAACTCCATAGTACCAGCAGCTCTCTTGCCTGTCCCAACTCTTTTGGTAGGATATTGATAATTATTGTTGGCAATCTTTTCCCAAATCTCATATGCTTCATTATAAGATTTATCCAACAAAATACCATTGACCAAAGCATTAACTACCATCCTCGTATACGAATTTAGCCCATTATAGAATATCTCCATTTGAGTCTAGTGTTGGAATCCATGCATCAGACATTTTTGAATTAAATCTTTGAATCATTCCCAAGCTTAATGTAGTGTTTCATCCTCTAATTGTTGCAAAGATGTGATGTCATTTCTAAGTTTGGCATTCATATTTTGGAGATTATATCATAGCAAAAACCTTTAGGAAAAATCATTTCATGATGCCACTATTCCTGACAGTAAAGCATTCAGTCATGCTCTCATTCGATCTCTTAAAGAATATAGAAACAATTTAAGTCGTAAAGTGTCTTCATGAACACCCTGTTGCCTAAACGAGTCACAAACCTCTAGAAAAAGTCAAAAATGCAGTCTTGGATCTTCAGTGGGTAGTCCACCAAATTGCCCTACTGTTTGTAACATCTGAAACATTACTGGTTTCAGCTCAAACTGTTGTGCCTGTATTTGCGGTCTGACTATCCTTGGATTCAGGTCATCAAGAATTGGCACAACATACTCTCAAATTGGTCTATCTCGATCATCTATCACCCCACGAACATAAGGATTAGTGCCTTTGCCATTCAAATTATCATTCATAACAGGTATCACCCTATGAATAAGGGGATTAGCATATTGACCATTTGGATTATCATTGAGACCAGGATCATTCCCGTTCCTAGCAATTTTAGCAATTCTTTTCGCCTTCTTCATAAAGTTCTTTCGATCTCTGGGTTAAAAGGATATTCTTTGTTAACAAGAATACCTCTTTTCATGACCTGATGGCAACCTTATGGAAATTAAATATAACTAAGTTAAATAAAACTAAGGGAATTAAGTAAAATAACAAAAGCAAATTACACCAAATTGTCAATCCTTAGCAACAGCGCCAAAAACTTGTCACGTGTGAAAATGATATGCAAATTGTGCAAGTATACAGGTCGAATCAAGTTATAAAGTGATAAGTGAGATCGTCTCCACAAGGATCAAAGTAGGTATAAGAGTGGTCAAGTTATTATAATAAATTGTGATTAATGTTATGGCAAAGTCAAGTTAAGTACGTAGCGGTAAATTAAAATAATAAAGATGAGTATGAAATAAATACTGACTAAAATTAAAAAATGCTACGGAAAAACAAGAGTAAAAATGTAATGGGAATTATGAGAATATTTACATAAATAAAACGCTAGTGAATAAATAAATAACTAAGACTGTTATGGTAAAGATACTGTGACAATAGATAGAAGATCTACGATGTTGATTGGAAGGCTGGGATTTCAAAGAATCTGCCCTTACTTTCAGTAATGCCTCAGTAAAATTGTACTTAATCTACTGATCAGAAGAGACCTAAAGTGACTAGCTTCTTTCGAGAGTAAGGTCTCAAGTTACTTGGCCTGTGTCTATAGGCCTTATCATGGTACCCTGCACTATTTTGTCTTCATTCCATACGAATGCTGCTCTATGTCTAGAGTCTACTACAATAATCTGTCAAGTACTTGCTTATATCATTCAATTATGGTCCAACTAATCCTACTTTTTCAGAATTAGATTCAGTTTTATGGGCATACTGCATATGCATCTATGTCTAGAGAATATACAATACATTTAGAAAATAAAAACAATTGAATGAAATAGAAGATTAAATAGAATATAAGCTTCAACCATTAAAGAAAATAAAAGTTTTCATCTTGTAATCCCAACCCCATGAGATTTAGCTCATGGGTTGGCAATTAAAATTCAAGTTTGTAATAACATCCAACATCGTTTTGTTAAAATTAATTCACGGAGAACAAAATAAGAAATAATGGAAGAGCTTGGGAAGATGGTTGTCGCCAAATCAATCCTCAATCCAACAACAAAGCATCTTGTGATGGCTGAGAGGGATTGCCTTCGTTTTCCCCTTTTTATCTCTACTCAACTGCTACTCTCAATTGTTGCCTCTAGACCTCTACATTTAGGGCTTCCTCATTCGGCTTTTTATAGGCTTTTTCTTCCTAGAATAGCTCCAACAACCCACGATATCTTCTTTTTTTTAGGCAAATTTTTCTGGTTCAAGTAGAGTTGGGCTAAAACTAGTATGCATTGAATCTGACTCGGTCATCTTTGGAACACCCCAAACCTGACCTAGGAGTTATGGCCGAATCTGGTGATGTCACATTGATGTGTTTAGCGTAAAACTTGTTGTTGTTGAAATCTTTAAAATCAATTAATCATTTTGTTATTAAACGGTG
>CM025142.1:23312115-23327927 GCA_013467495.1 Gossypium gossypioides | reverse complement strand
GAACCCTTGTAAAGTTGTACAGGTTTATTTTAAATAGAAAAACAAAATCCTACATAGAGCATGAAAGGGGTGAATGAGTCACCCTTGTATTTCTACTAGGGTTGTCGCCCCCTTCATGTTATACGATGAGCTTTTTGCCTCTCTCACATCGGGTCCAATTACGAGTACTTCCTGGGCCTTTTTGACCCAGTAATATGTAATATGATCCAACCCAATACAGTTTTTCTATTTTCTAAAATAAACTTTAATATTTACATATTAAAAAAATTTCATCCTAATTTTACCCTAGTAATATTTTTGACAATTTTATACCCGATAAAATTTTGACGATTTTACCCCCGATAAAAATTTGAGAAAATTCGTTTAATTTGTCACAACTCAACATGTTCACTATGACCGAATAATTTATTTTCATTTTTTAGCATCAAAACAGTATAAAAAATATAAATTCATTCTTCCATCATTCTTTAGGTAATCCTATATAAGATTGTAAGTTTCCATTTTCATTTTCATTTTCGTTTCCATTTCCATTTCCATTTCCATTTTTTAAAACCTACATTCATTTCCAAATGATTCAATTTATTCATTTCAGAGAAAACCATAATTATTCCTAAATGTTTCACATTTCTCATTTTCTATTCATTATGTTCATTTCTATTCAAACACGCAATTCATTTTTGGTTTGAACGAGTTAGTGGAAGGACCGACTGGACATAAGTAGTTGAGAATGAAATTATTTATAATTAAGTTTCGATTTTTCACCTATTAATTATAAAATCATTTAGTCACGAAGCCATTCCAATATAGTATCATGACTAAGTTCTCCCCAACGACATACCATTACAAAAGTAAATAACAGTGCTCATCCAATGATTGTGTCATAAATGTGTTACCCTCATAGGATACCCTTGATCTCTGTGGGATAATATCCGCTCTCCCAATATGATCCTATTTTATCTCATGGAAACCATTATATCGTCTTTTATGAAAAGTCAATCACTATCAAATAGTGATCAAATCATCCATCACAAAGACGGACGACCTATGGCCACGTTTACTTTTCATCAACCATGTAATGCCAATAAGAGGATATCATTTACCCATGTTTTGGGCTATGAATTCTATTGTTGTAAATGATGCTATATACTATAGAATTCGTACACCCAACGCACCATGTTTCGATTCCTTATCTATTTGAACTCAGACTTTTACTTACATCAAAGTGTACGAGTCACACATACATAGTCCACCATCCACTCAGGATTAAGGTATGTCACACTATGAATGACACAAGTGAATAAACCCATAAACGGATTCAAGATCTGTTCTACTTGGGTTTTGTCCGATGTACTAGCAGTCAAGTCAGTCACATCTATGTCTCTATCTTCTGGGAGTCATCCGCTCCGATTCCCAAGATAAGGCATCTCCCCAATTGGACTTGATAGATGACATATTAGTCTTTCAATCGGTTTGCTCATTTCTGATTAGACTAAGAACATGTTTAGTTTTATCTACTAATACAAGTTATCTTTCCATACTACGATCTAATCACGTAATACTGTTTAGTATTAGTTAAACATTAGACAACCAATGAGCAACATTTGTTTCCATTTTGCTTTGCGTGCAAAAACCATGTGAGGATAATTATACAAAGTATATTAATGTAATCAATAAATTTTTTTTATTAACCAATCTTTTTGAAAAAATGACAAGTGTATATTGACGAAAATACTATACTTAAGGTACTAGATCCAACAGATCAAACAATCACATTTGAGGGGAATTGGGAACAATGTCGTGTGCTATATTATTCATAGTGCTTAAACCATTTTGAGCTTATCTTTATTTGAATCCATACCAACCTAAGCCCAGAACGTTACAAGCCACTAAGCCTTCCTTAGCGTCTCCGTTTACAAATCGAAACTTGTGGAATCTTATTGAAAATGAATAAGTCAATTTTTTTCATACATAAATACATCATATCTTCATTTCTTATTGTGATGGAATAATGTATAAAAATTTGATTTTCATAAACTACCTCTACTTTTGTTTGCTCTGTAACTTTTTCAACTAAGACGATTTAATCTCAACCCTCTAAGTTTACAATGCATCAAAAATGAGTTGTATAATAAAAGAACTTGATACATAATGCATATTCATTCATCAAATGTCAACTAAATTCATTTTTCAAGGGTTGTCTTTCTTTTTGCATGTTTTGTGTGTTTTCTTGAGGACAAGCAAAGAATAAAGTGTAGGGGAGTTGATCTGCCACTAATTGATGCGTCAAATTAGGCCCTATTTTTCACTTAACAAGCTTATTTTTAAGTGTTTTTAGTGTCTTTTTGTTATTTTTATGTAATTTTAGTTTTTACAAGTAGATCTATGAAATCGCGTCTTTTTCCTCATTTTTTGATTCAACATGGTGAATTGGGGACCCGAATGTGTGTTTGAGTGTTGTAGGGACATGTAGGTTGCCCAAATGGAGTGGAATTCAAACCATAAGAAATGGTATCGTGATATCGAAGCTAGAGTATCGCAATACCATCGATAAACTCGAAATAAAGAAGATTTGGGACCAAGCTACAAGGGTATCACGATTTCCCCTTAGGGTATCACGATATCCCTACCGTGTGGGGAAAAATGACTTTATAGGTAGAGTTTATCCACCCGAAGCACCAATCAAAAGCCACCGTTCAAGGGCACTTTAGGCAACATTTTTTGGGTCAAAAATCAACTATTAAAAGCCACTCTTGGATGAGAAAAAAAGGGGAGGCTGTAGTTTTAGGTTTAGAAAGCTCTTTAGTTTAGCTTTTCTTTCATCTTTTAGTTTAGGCTTAGAGTAGTTTTATTTTCCATAGCTCAGGGATTACTTTTCTTGCACATTTTCTTATTCTTCTTAGTGTTAATGGTAGTTAGTTAGGTTAGTTACTACTATAGCTAGTTTATTTATATCTTTAATCCTTTTCCCTTTCTTGTAATGACATTTTTAGCTTTAAGTTTGATGCATTTCAGTTTCTTTTATGTTTAATCAATTAAAGGTCGTTCCTTTTATGTTTCTAGCTTTAGATTTCACTGTTAGATGCTTCCATTTATCTTTTTTGCAAGTTTTAAAGAGTAAAAATCCTAACTTTTATGTTTTCCTTAGGGTTTATGCTCATGGTTGTTAAAGTTTTGATTTTTATATTTGTTTACTCAGTTTTTAACATGGATAACTAAACTTCAAATGGGGTTAGTTAATAGAGATGTGGGTAAGTTAATTTTTAGCTAAGGGACTAAATTGCAATAAATTGGATTAATTGAGTGAACCTAAAAACCTAGGATTGATTACCCTAAGAGAATATCTAGGCAAGTGAGACTGATAGGAGATCTTGTTGGCCACTGATTCATTACTCCTAGGTTAACCGGTGAGATCAAAAGATAATCCAGATTAATTTGTCTAACTTGGTAAAATTGAGACTGAGAGGTAAAATGGATCCATTTTGAGAGTTCAACAGTTTAGGACCTTAGTTCAAAAATTAATGAACCACATTGAAGTTAACCAACACCCAATTGTTAGTTATTTTTAAATTTTCAATACTTTTACAATCTTTATAATTTAGCCCTTAGGATAGTTAACTTAGAAATTAGTTTTAAAATTCTCTGTTTATGCTTGTCCTACTATAGCAATTAGTGAATAGCTAGCTAGACTCCTTTCGTACATGCACTTCTAAATGTCACTAAATCGTCATCTCCTTTGGGTTCAATCTTTGGAATACTCCAATATTCCATTGTAACAATACAAATATTACAATTGATTTGTACGCTTACAGTAAAACAGCGCTTTAAAATTATTTTATAAAATTATTTGTTTTATGCGCACATGCCAATGCAGTCATCTTCTAACTGGCCAAAGTCATATTGAAAAGATTGGTGTAATGTGTTTACTAAGTGTTGAGCTTGCATTGGGGTATTTGGGGCTACTAATTCGTACTTGTAACCTTCAAAACATCAGTCTATTTTGGATTTCTTTTAAACAATCATTTTAGGATTTTTGGAAATATTTCATATAGTGTAAATATTAGTTTTTTTAAAACTTTTTTTAGGTTTTTTCCCTAATTCTTTCCTATTTGCTCAACTTTCTACCAAATTTTTAATATAATCTAATTGTTTTCTTATTATATGAAAGCTCAGATTTGTATAGTTGTTATGTGCCACTATCATTTTAATGTCTTTTGATGAGATTTTTTCTCTTACATCAAGAGCTCTCATTCATAAAGGCTTGCTTTTATTCCAGTATTTTTATGAAGATATTGAACCTCCAGTATTTTTATTTGTTATCATCTATTTGTTTGTCATTTAGTATTATTTTTAATTGTATACGACTCAAATATTATCTTGAGCAAAGTTTCTCCAAAAGTTTCTTAACTTTCAAAATTTTAAGTTTGTGTTTTCAAAAATTTAAAATTCAAAAAAAATAAATTTTAAGTTTTCAAAAATTTATATTTTAATTTTTTACTTACTTCCATCCCTCCTTATATTCTCAGGACTAATTTGATATCAGAGCTAATGAAGAACAAGTAATTCTAAATTTTAAAATTTTTTAAATTTATTTTCAATATTTTCGAGTTCTAGTTTAACTATCTTTATTGATGTATTATTATTTTTACTAAGTAATGATAAACAGTCCAGGTAACGATGGTTATGCGTGTTAAGGATAGAGTATCCTTGTAGGAAATATTAGTAATCCAAAAATTTGATAGTAGAACACATGTAGGAAACATGAAAACAAAAAAATGTTTCCTCTCCTTAGGAGAACCAATTCTTTTGCAAGTTTTACCTTCTATCAATCCTAATAACCTGACCAAACCTCCAACAATACTGACAATGAACAAGAAGAACATTATGAAAATGTTCCCCAAATATGTGTTAATTCGAATCTTTCGAAATTTCCAACAAACCAAATTTATAAAACATTTGAAACTTTAAATGTGTTTTGTAGTTATGTTCAAAAAAACAAAAGAAAAAAGTTTACCCATCCAAAAGGAATATGAAACTATTCAATTATTAGATAGAGTCGTCATCAATAAGCTTAAAGAACAAAATTATAAATACATCCAAAAATACTTCAATTTTGATTGTCTTAAGGGACTAAAGACGCATAATGTTTAATGATTCCTTACAAGGAACAGTAGAAACAAGCCTATGCACAGGCCCAATACATTTTAATTGCTACCCATATTTTATGGTTTCATTAACTGATAAAAACATTTTAAAACCATTGACCTTTCAAATTCATACTCATAATTACAAAATGCACAATGGATTCGAAGTGCTAACGTTAGTCTATTAGCTCCATTTCAAAGTCATGTATTCTGTAGTCAACATCAAAGCTTTGCTCCAAATCCCAAAAGGAGAAACTCTTTTACTAGAAACAGACACCTTAAGATCTCATACCACAATTTCAAAAATAATACAATGGCATGAAATCAATCTACCTACCAAATGGAAGCTAGAAAGTGCTATAGATCTTGTTACACCAACCTTATTACAAACACTTCATTAAGTGAAATTTCCCAACACGAAGATTGCACAGTTGAATTAGTATTCAATAGGCCACCTTGAATGCCCCAAGACATTCTTTTGAAATAGAAAGTACCAGTGCAACCTTTAGAAGGTTAAATATAGAAGAAGAATCAAATCCCGAAACACAAAGAACAGATTTTAAGACTTCTAGAGCCTCTATCTCTTCCTTCCCAACAACATTTAGAATCAATTTACAAGAAATAGATAATTCCTCAAATATAGACCAATCTATCTATATTAGATAGTAAAAGAGCCCCCAAAATTCACCTAATATGTCATCAACATACTCATCAATGACTAGTAATGCAAGACTAGAAGAAAAACTTGTTTTCCAAAATAAATACAATGCTAACACTAATGAATGAAATATAGATGAAATGTCAGAATATAATATTCTTAGTTTATTACAACAAATGAAAATGGTTTTGAATGTTTATAAAACTCAAAACCAAAATGGATTGATTAGTGATCATGCTATAGTCAATCTTTTAGTTGTTGGATTTAATAGCCAATTAAAAGGATGGTGCAACCATGCACTCATTAAAACCCAACAAGAAAATTTCTAAAAGCAATAAAAAAGGATAATCAAGGAAAAGTTATTTTAGATGAACAAGGAAGAGAAATCCAAGATGCGGTTGCAACTTTGATTTTCTCAATCTCTAAACACTTTATAGAAGATCCTTCTCATCTTAAAGATAGAAATTCAGAATTATTATCAAATTTAAAATGCAAAAAAATTAATAGATTTTTAATAGTATAAAGATGTCTTTATGATTAGGGTCTTGCAAAGATCTAATAACCAACACCATTTTGGAAAGAAAATTTTCTAGTAGGACCTCTTACTTTATTAGAAAAAAAAAGTTAAAAAACAAATTAGGGAGAATTACAAAGGTATTATTCCTTATATTCCCCATGAAAAACTTCCTTATGGTGAACAAATTGCTTTCACCCAAAAGGAATGACTAAAAATTTGTCAATATTTAAAATTACAAAAACAACTTAAGAAGGAAAGATATCAATGTAAAAAAAATTAGGATAATTTTGCCGCCAATTTGACATTAGAAGTGAGCCATCTTCCTTAAAAACATGTTGCCTTGTAAAACCAAAAAATAGGAAAAATAATATCTCAGAATATTATAAAAAAAAAACCAAAATATAGGAAACATAGAAAAAAAAAAAGAAACAACAGAAATTAGAAAACAAAATAGATAAAAACAATAAAATGTTATAGATGTGGAAAACCATGACACATCTCAAAATACTGTAAGATCAAGAGAAAAATGAATAATTTGAATCTAGATGAAGAAATAGAACAAAAGATCAATGAAATTCTTCTAAAATCCACTACCTTTGAAAATGATACATCTATCAAATCAGATGAATTACATACAACATTCAAATCCTCTAATGAAAATGGACTTTCAATAAATATGTTAAGCAAATACCAAAATTCAAAATTCAAGACCTAGAACTTAAAAGATAACATCATTTAAAATTAAAATCCTCATTAAAAGAAAAGTCAGAAAAAGAAAAAGAAATTATTCCTAATCAATCACAAATGTACAATATACAAGATATAATATTCAATAAATATGAAAAAATGAAACTAGACAAATCACAAATTCTGAATTACAATTGGAAATAAAACAAATTAAGTTAGAGCTTTCCTAGCTTAAAAATGAGCAACAAGAGATGAAGAAACAAATGCAAACTTTAAAACATGAAATCCCAGAAGATAGTTCTTCATAAATTGAACCTGAGCCAGAAATAATATATAAGAATATATTATGGTTTTTACTGAAGGATCCATCCAAAGGTACTTGATAAATAAATCAATTATAAACAATGAATTTCATTTGGAAACAATAGTTATTTTCGACACAAGAGTATATCAAAATTGTATTAAAGTAGACATAATTCTAACAAAATACTATGACAAAACATTATAATCTCTTAAAGCTTCAAAATGGTAAAAAAAAAAACTCAAAATTACCTAAAAAATTCCTAATGGTGAAATTTGTAATAAAGGTATCAAATATCAAACATGTTTTTTAATGGTAAAAGATATTACCCAAGATGTCATATTAAGAACCCCATTCGTATCTTTACTCAAACCTTATAAGGTAACAAATCATTCAATTTCCACCAAAGTTTTAAATACCAAGATAGAATTTCCTTTTGTGAAAAATCCCAAAATAAGAAATCTCAACCTATTAAAATCTTTATCCATTCACAATGGACAAATCAACAATTTGATTAATCATAAATAGAAGCAATTTTATTTTTTAAAAGAAGAAATAAGTTTTAAAAAATTAATTTAACATTTGGTAAAAAGAGAAGTCCAAAAAAGAATAAACTAAATTAAAGAAGAAATAGAATCAACAATATGTTCTGACATTCCTAATGCTTTTTGGAATAGGAAAAAACATGAAGTAACATTATCCTATGAAAATGATTTTGATGAAACAAAAATTTCAACAAAAGTAAGCCCAATACAGATGAACAAAGAAATGGGAGAATTTTATAGAAAAGAAATACAAGATCTTCTCAATAAAAAATTAATCAGAAAAAGTAACTCTCCTTAGAGTTCCTCTGCATTCTATGTGATAGAAAATGCAGAATTCGAAAGAGCAACGCCAAGATTAGTTATTAATTACAAACTTCTCAATCAAAATCTAAAATGGATGAGATACTCAATCCCAAATAAAAATATTTATTTTAAAAACTTTGCAATGTCAATATTTTCTCAAAATTTGACATAAAAATAGGATTTTCCCAAATTCAAATAAAAGAAGAAGAAAGATACAAAACGACATTTACTATACCATTTGGGCAATACGAATGGAACATAATTGCCTTTTGGATTAAAAATGCTCCATCTGAGTTCCAAAGAATTATGAATGATATTTTTTATCCATATTATCAATTTACAATAGTATACATTGATGATGTGTTAGTAATTTCCAAAAATCTAGAAAAACACTTCAAACACTTATCAATTTTTATCAAAGTTATAAAGAATAATGGTTTAGTAGCATCTAAATCCAAGATTAGTTTATTCCAAACTAGAGTAAGGTTTTTAGGTCATTATGTTACTTAAGGGACCATTACTCCAATAGAAAGATTTATAGAATTTGCCAACAAATTTTCAAATCAAATCCTTCACAGAATCCAGTTACAAAGGTTCTTAGATAGCCTAAATTATGTCATAGATTTTTATTCCAGTATTAGCAAAATTATGTTAGCCCTTGTATGAAAGGCTCAAGAAGAATCCACAACCTTGGAAAAACGTTCACACCAATATAGTTACCCAAATCAAAAAGCAAATCACTAAACTTCCTTGTTTACATTTAGCTGATCCAACCATCCGCTAAATAGTAGAAATAGATGCTTCTATGACAGGGTATGGTGGGATTTTGAAATAGATTAAGGGAGGAAAAGAGCAAATAGTTTAGTTTAGATCTAGACACAAAATCCAACTCAGCAAAATTATAGTATAAGAAAAAAATTGTCAATTGTTTAATGTATTACAAAATTTCAAAGTGATTTATTAAATCAAAAATTTCTTTTACAAATTGATTATAAATCTGTAAAAAAAAGTTTTACAAAAAGATGTGTAGAATATTGCCTAAAAATAGATTTTTTCAATATGACAAATTGAATGTATTAAAGGAGAAACTAATTCTTTACCTGATTTTCTAACCAGAGAATGCCTTCAAAAGTTCTCCCAAAACTCAGAGAAAAAGGAAAAGGAAAAGTATAAGAGTCCTCAAAAACAACAATATCCTCAAAGCTCATCAAACCATAGTATGAAATTTGCCTACAAGAAGAAAATGAGGATCATCATCCTCATCAAAAACCTCTAATAATGCACCCCTCCAGGATGCACAAGACCCAAATGAAATCAATTCCCAAATTTAAAAAAAAAAAAGGATTGAGTATCTCTCTCAATCCCCAGAAGTGGCATTAGCCATAATTTAATCTAAAAAGGAAACTCCCCTCAAATAAATTATTGTTAAAGTAGCTAAGATTTCAAAAAAATAGAGAGATTGTTTTATACAAACCAAAATCTCTCAAAAATATTTCAAAATAAACACTTTTTCAATATGTTTTTCCAAAAAAAGTAGCATCTTCACAAACTGTTACACAAAAATCCTCACAATATTTTACAAACAAATATTTTGAAAAAAAAATCATTGTGGAGGAAGAATTTTCTGATAAACCTCCACATATTGTTACCAAAGATCGTTTCAAATGATGGCATTTTAAGTCATTAAACTCACAAAAAAAAACGAATAATATTATTAAAACATATTGGTTCAAACTAGATCAGTATTGTTCAAACATTACATTGATCTAAAAGACCCTAACTTTATTACTCATTCGGCAGCTCAAATAATTAAAAATTCTTATACCAAGAGATTGGGGTGAAACTTAAACTTTCCAAACAAAGTCTCAACCAAATTTACCACCAAAACAGACTACCACCCATATTTAGATTATCAAAGAGGAAGCTTGGTACAACGCCTTCCTTATCAACAACCAATATATGAGACCTTCTTGACTCATATATTTCAAGTATGGCACCCAATTCAAATTCCCAAATTAGTTTCAAGAATGGTGAAACTAGTACGGACCATCTTCTTTTGATACTTAGAAGCAAAAATCCAAAATTTATGGCCCAAGTTCTTTGACAAAATTCCAGCTAGAACCAGACCAAAAGCACATATACAAAACAACCAATTTCTTTTTAAATTTGCGAATTTTTTGGATTGTTTTCTAGAATTATGTTTATGAACAAAATCAATACATGAAAATCTCATTATTAGTTAGAAATTTCAAAATGAAATGGTAGGACAAATTCAATGATGAAAAATATGATTCCAAATATTTGGATGATTTTTTCAACAAAAACTCAAGATTATGCAAGTCTGTCGGTCCGGATGAAACTACTGCAAAGTTTATTCGAGCCAAATCGAATGCTAACGCATTATTAGCTTAGGCCAAAACCAAAAGGAATACAAATAGCTTATGATTGAGATGCTCAACTCAATGTATTCTGACTCAGAAAATAAGAAATCTTCAACATCTTCAATAAAAAAGGTAGTTTGTAGATGACACACCACAACAATAACAATCACCAAAACCAAAAATAAATAAATAAATAATTTTAAAAAGTCTGCAACCTTCAAAGATTCCTTGAAACAAAAAAGATAGAGATGAACATAAATGATTCCCTACAAAGAAAAGACGGAGATAAACAAGAGTGATCCTCTGCAAAGAAAAGACAGAGATGAATAGTAAAGCTTCTCTGCAAAGAAAAAATAGAGATGAACAGTAATAATTCTCTAACAAAATTCTCTCGAAAAGAAAAAGCAAAAATACACAATAGAAATTCTCTACAAAAAATTTGTAATCCAGAGTGTATATTTTCTGTAATTGTAATGATAATCTGAAAAATATCAATTGTGTGAGATGAAGAAAAAGCTTTATAATAATGTAAGAGATCAAATTCCCTAAAAAAAGACTTCTGTAAAAAGACAAATTCTCTATAAAAGGCTCTCAATTTAACAATGAAAAGCATGATTCAATATACAACTCAAAAATTCTTTTGAGCAAAATTTCTCGAAGAAATTATTAACTTTCAAATTTTGAAGTTTTTTATTTCAAAAATTTAAATTTCAAAATTTTCCTTATTTCCATCCCTCCGACTAAAATATCGATACGAACACCGGTACGTGCAAACTAATACCAGCCCCAAACACATCGAAATTTTATCCGAAATAAAATAGACTCGGAGATTAATAGAAATATCTTTTGATTTTCTACTTTTTGCAGTCATGCACTTAACAATAACATTGGTGGGCACAAGAAATAAAAGGGCCTGTCAAGCAAAGCAGGGATCCAAATTCATATCAGTCAGCTTTTAAATACGATGAGATACAAGAACAAAACTTAATGCTTCTACTTCTACAATGGAATTTCAATATAGCTGAGCTAACTCTTAACTTGATCAGAACGAAGCCAAAACCTAAATGAGCTTCTTCAAGGGGTCCTCCTCCATAAAACCATCCATAATAATCGTCAAGCAGTCTTATCCCCACTGCTCATGAAAACATGACACCCAGTTTCTTTGCAAAGTCATCACCATCTTCCTCCTCTATGTATTCCTCTTCCGGGTCCTCATAGTTGTATTCCCCTTCGTCAACCTGCTCATAATAATACTCTCCATCCCTCTGGTCATCTGCCTCGACTTCGTGATCTTCTATTCTCTCATCTCCAATGATCCCATCCTCGGCATCTGCGTCAGCATCATGCTCGCTCATGTTGAGTGGTTGAGAAGATTCACCATGAGTGGCTTCCGTTATTCCAATATCTGTAGCTGCAACCTTGGATTCTTCATCTTTGTTCGCCTCTTTCACTGTCACCAATACTTCTTTGTTATTGGAGCCACTAATCAAGCTTCCCTTGCTTTGCTTCTGGTCAACATCTTCTTTATTTACAGATGCTATACCATCCCCAGAAGCGGCACCTTCAGATTGTCTCTTTCTCTTCAGAATCTCACTTAGAGGCATTGGCCCCTTGAATGAAAGATCACCTTCAATTTGTTGATGATCTCCAACACTCCTTCGCTTTCCAAGAGACTGATGCTGCTTATTATCACTGTTCTTCCCAACTTTCAGCTCTGCAAGACTTTTTGGACCTGCAAAATCAGCATTCCTCTCATCTGTTACTTCTCTTCTGATCCTCGGGCCACCAAAATTTCGACCTTCATTATTGTTGAAATCCCCTTCCACCTTTCCTTTTATTCTGTCACGGAGCCTCCCTTGGGAAGAGGTTTGAGGCTTTCCAGGTGAGTGTCGTCCCCAATTTCGCCCTCTTTCTATCTCCCTTTCAGAATGCAAATCAGATCCATTTACAGATCTCCCAGGAAGCTTTATTCTACCTTGAAGACGACTGCCAAGGGACCTCTCATGGGGAGGTAAACGGTGGGAATCCCTATGAGAACCAGCCCGGTAATTTCGTTCCCCTTCATAATTTTCTAGGGTATTATCATGACTGACAACAGACTTCAGGCCATTAACCCTTCTGCGCTTAGACAAACGATGTCGAAGATCGGATTCCTCAACATGATCAGGACTATCAACTCTTGAGTAACCCCTTCTCTCCAGAGTAGATGACCCTAATGGTATCCTCTCAGATGAAGCCCTCTGCTGGTCCCAATCATAATTCCCTTGCACATTGTCAATTGAATCATAGCCTCGAGCATCATGAAACATTTCTTGGTCAACATCAACCATGGCATCATAATTAGCAGGGCGACCAATGTCATATTCATTGACATTCCTTCCCTCATGTCCTCTTGTGCCTCCATATTGATCTTCACCATGGTAGAAATCAGAATCCCTGAGCTCATCATCCACAAGAACATCAAAACCAGGAGAAGACTCCCTCAAAAACTCTTCAGTGTCCTTACTGCCATGAAAAGTCTGTTCATCTGAAGCATGGGGCTGATGCAACCAACCAGAATGACCCATAGAGCCACCATTAACAACTGAAGTAGTTTTTGTTGCTTTGTGTCGAGGAAGTTCCACATCCAAGCCTACTGGAGATGGCACACTTTTCTCAGTTCCAGTACCACTCCTAGTGAAAGCGGCTTTAACTTTTGCAGAAGGTTTACTTTCAGGAGCTAGTCCAACAGTATTGGAAACATTAGTTGGGGGAAACTTCTGTGACTGAGATGCTTCAACTGCACCAAAAGTCTTCTTCAATGAATGAGGCTCACTAGCAGTGGTCGTTGCTGCTGCTTGTGTGGCTTTATTACTTGTAGTTGGACCATGCAAAAAAGCACATCTGTCACCTTTAATGCAAAGCCCCTTGAGGAAGAAAATACATGGAACTGCTTGTTTGCTGGAGCTGTAAGAAGCACCCTGGTTGTAAGGCATATGACTAGCAGGTGCTGTAGTTGCTGCTGTGTGTGAAGAAGGCTTGGAAGAACCAGTCGGAGTTGTTGCTTGGGTTCCCAACAACCCATCAAGGGGCTGAAAAGACACCATCAGAATAACACAAAAATTATCATAACCAGTCCAAAGTACATCACAATATGATTGAAATAGCTCAATATGTAACTTGACCATTTAAATAAATATTAAAGAAATTATAGTTATCTTAAAATGTAAAAGACGTGTTGGAACAATTGAACATGAATGTTTTAGAAGAGAAAAGTAAGCATAGAGTAGATTCAAAAGTATGGAACACCAGCTTTTAATGAAAAGTAAATAACAAATACGATCTTCTTAGTACAATGTTTTCCATTTTATGGTTTTTCCTGTCAAATCAACAAGTGACTTGGTAAAAATATTCAATTTTGATTACCGGCAATTTTTCAAACTTCACTTCTGAAAATCATAAGCGGAACAAGACTCCCTACAAAAGCCTGTAAGACTAGCATGGCACAAAGATTATACTACTGGTGCAAGAGAAGAGAAGAAACTTACAGGATGTCGAAATCCACATTTTGGGTTCAAGCAATTTCCATTCAACCAGTAATAACAATCCCTTGGGTTAACCCGGGCATATTCACTATGACGATACTCACATTCACTTCCCTATTGGCATTGAGAAGGAAATAAATATTAATTACAGAATCTAATGATTATCGATGTCAAAAAGTGAATAGCAGCACACCGAATATGCTCGCAGCATCTTACAATGTATGACGTAATCATAAGACAACTTTATGCGATTTAAACAATCAGTTCTCATCTATAAACAACTAGATGGAGTTGATGAAGACATATTGTCAAAGGCAACTTCACAAATGGCAAAACATGCTTCTAGAAAAGAACTTCAAAACCAATGCAAACAGACAAAAATAGTTCCAAAAGGCTAAAAGTGAAACCGCAGTCAGACGACAATCAAAACTGTTCCGGAATAACGGTATTAGAGATGATGCATCAAAACATTCCATCATAAATAACAACATAAGTGCATCACAATGGAAACAACAAATTCTAGAAATACTTTCTATTTTTGACAATTAGGAAGAGTTCTACAACGAACATAAATGTTTCCATATCTTTTACACGTATAACTTGAAGTTGTAGCAGCGCCAGATCAAATACAAAATAGTACAAAACTAATACACCAAAATTGACATAATTCATCAAATAAATACACATTTAACAGCCAACCCCAGGGGGAAAAGCCAATAATTTTCATTAAGATGTATAAAAGAAACATCTAGGGAAATATGTCATACATTCCCAGATGTATTCACTAGGGCTTTACCCCTAAGAACCTAATATAGATTAGCAAGATCTAACATGTAAACAGCTCAAAAAACAAACAAACAAACAAATTTTCACATTTCCAATAAAATTTATTTACTTCCTATCATTTAAAGTTAAATAATAACTAAACAAAGAGCCATTGAAAAAGGGAAAACGAAAAGTAAATCTGAAACCCTAATTGAAGTATCGAAGCAAGATCCAAGAAACAACAAGATCTTGTTCCAAACCCTAAGGGTAAAAAAAGGGGACAACCTTTTTGCAGGTTAAAGGGGAAGCAAGAAAGTAAACGCAATCTGTATTCCTCTTCAAAGCCTCTTCTTCAGCCGATGGTTTTGTAGCCCCGGCCACCGTCACCGCTGTCGTCGCCACCGCCGCCTGCTTCTGCTGTTGCTGTTGTTGTTGTGGCGTAGCCGCTACCATGGCGGATTTTTCAAAAAAAGTAACAAAAGAAAAAGATCTTTTCTCAATTAGATCGAAATATTCAAATAATGAAAAAGATAAGATGATGCGAGAAGAGAAAAGAGGGAGGAGGAGCCGCCAGGAAAGAGATTGGGGGATTGTGGGGATGAAGGAAATATATAAGAAAACTGAAAGGCTGGCTAAGCTAAAAAAGAAAGAGAATATAAAGGAAAAAGAGAAAAATATAATAAAGAAAAGGTTAGAGATGGGAAAGGGAAGGAAAGAGAGAGAAGTTGTAATAAGATGAGTGGTGATGTGTTCCTTATGTCACATACACAACCATAACTTTTAAGTGGACTTCATTTGTGTTGTTCTTGTTTTTCTTTTTTTCCCTTTTATTTGATATATATTATAGACTAATTTACATCTTTATTTTTTTTATTGTCTACTCACTAAAATTTATAACTCTAAAATTATTAACATGTACTAGACCAGTGTTAAAGGTATAATCTACCTCTAAAATTAATATTATAAGGATAGATAATTATGAATTTTTTT
>CM025142.1:23248973-23270624 GCA_013467495.1 Gossypium gossypioides | reverse complement strand
AAATTTGATATAAAATTAATTAAAATTCAACATGTTCATAATTTGAGTGAAATTTAATTATTTTATAATAATTATATATTTTTCAACAAGAATTTTACTGAAACTGCACGAATTTGAGTTAAAAAAGGCATAAAAAGTGTGTATATTTTCGTGTTTCCACTCTTCTAGCTCTGATTCATTCTCAACCTCTAGGATTTCTTCTTGAGGTTCATCAGTATTCTTCATAATTATCTCTGGAGTAGGGGTTTCTAGGCTATTCAGTACTTTACCGGATAAGAGCGTTATTGCTTTCACATGCTATTTGTCTTCTCTTCGTGGATTATCTTCCGTATTGTTGGGAATAACTATGTCAATTTGTCTTTTGATGTCACCCATCATGCTCATCAATTGGCTCATTTTATCCTAGAGTTTAGTCAATGTTCTTGTTGAGTTGGTACAATCAGATTGCACCTACTTGACATCTATTCTTATTGACTGCATTTCTCCCTCGATTATATCCAGATGTTGACCACATGCAATATGGTCACTTGGGTTGACCCTATCCTGAGGTTTCTACAAATAAGGAGGTTGATAATTAGTATTTTTAGCTTGATTTGAACTGTTACCTCCACCTTGGTTTCCTCCCCATTTTAGGTTTGGGTGATCCCTCTATCCGGGATTATATGTATTCAAATAAAGGTTTCCACCTTTATTCCCGATGTAGTTTACATCCTCAGCGGGATTATAGACATAGTGGAAAAGGGGTTTGTCTCCTCCATGCATAGATGGTGTAGAAGCAGATTTGATACGGTTGAGTATATCCACTATCTATTGATAATTGTCATCCTCTTGGATAGTTTTGACCGTAGCGGGTTTCTGGCCACATGTGAATCATTCAATCGGCCACTGATAGGAGTTTAATGCCATATTATCAATAATTTCATATGCATCCTCATACGTCCTATTCATAAGGGCTCCTCTTGCTGCTCTGTCTAATCTATGTCGTGCGTTCACATCAAACCTGTTATAGAATATCTACAATCGCATCCACTCAAGAAATTCATGGTGCGGACATTTTTTAATCAACATTTTGAAACGTTCCTACGCCTCATAGAAGCTTTCTCCCTCCATTTGTCTGAAGACAACAATCTCTCTTCTTAGTTGGACTTCCTTGCTAATCAGGAAGAACTTTTGTAAGAACTTTCTAGCGAGTTCATCCCATGTTTTGATAAACCCTGGTGCTTGCAAGTCTAACCAAGAAAAGGTGTTATCAATTAAAGAAAATGGGAACAACCGAAGATGAATAGCATCATCAGTGACCCTGTTATACTTAAAAGTATAACATAGTTTGAGAAATCATTTTAAATGTTGATTAGCATCCTCTATCATCATTCCCCTAAACTGTAGATTATTTTAGATCATCTGAATCATCGCCAGTTTGATCTCAAAATTATTAGCTGTAATTGTCAGCCTTGTTATACTTTCCTAAACCATGTGCAGCCTTGGTAAGGCATAATCCCTTAAGGTTCTCTCGTTCCGAGCCATATATATGTTTGCGGGTAGTTGTGGTGGTACTACTTCTGGCGTGTTATTGTTAACTTCATTAAACAACGGATTCTCGCGTGGTACATTACCTATAGCAGGTGGTGGCGTATCTTGCATCTACTGTTGTTGCTGTCGACGATTTCTATGAATGATTCTCTCTAGATTTGTAACTGGCTCGATAGGTGTTCCCTACTACAAGTCATACATAAACCCAAAAATAAAATTTAATAACAATAATGAAATTAAAATCATAGGTATAGCTAAAAAAATTTCCTAATTATTATTTTAAAAGTGCAAAAATAAAAATTAATATAGAAACATTGCCTCCCTGGCAATGACGCCAACAACTTGACCACCTTCGAACGTTCTAACATCCAAAGTGTGACTGCTACAATAAAATATATAAATACGAGTTGGTATCCGCAAGTATACAGGTTGAGTTGTAATATAGTTTTTACAATGGAGTAGGTGAGTACTATGAGGATCGTACCCAAGGGAGGCGAGTGCTAAATCAATTTCAACCTAAACAATAAAAGATATAATCAGTACTTTAAAATACTTATAGTACAAAAACATAAAACAAAGGATTTTTAGGGTTTTTATAATAAAAAATAAAATAACATAAAAATATATAAATTCAAAAGACTAAATAGTAGAGTAAAGTAAATCTTGATTATAGGTGATTAGCTCACTTTGGTAATCCCCATTAACTGTCTCTTAAGGTTCCTTGTCAATCAACTATTCGTTACATTAGCAGGATCTTCCGATCTTCCACTAACATAACGAGTCAACAAGGACTACTTATCTTCCGACCTCACAGTCCAGACTGGTTTGGGGTAAAGGTGTTCACGTATATACCAATTTTGGGTTAATTCCCACCTTAATAACTTCTTGGGCTTGTCAGGCCTAGGGTTTGTTTCACATTCTTCCTTTCCCAAATAGTTTGTCCGCTGAGTAACCCTACAAAACAGTTAATAGATCATACCTCCACTCGCTAATCCCCCATAGAAGGATTAGTTCCTCATTGCTTCCATAGAAAATATAAGATCAATATAAAGAGCAAACATGCTAAATAAATTGTCAATATAGAGTTTACGAAAGAGCCTGATTGTATTAAGAATTGATTGTGAATCCACAAAGTTTGATGATCTTCCCAAATTAAATCTCTTAAAAATAAAGAACAATTGAAAATAAATTCTAAAAACCTAAGAAAGAAAGAAAACTAAACTAAAATTAAAAGACTAGTTCTAAATTGAATGAATGGTCTCCATAATATGTGCTAAATGAGCCTATTTATAGATTCTCAGTGGTCGTCATCCTTAACCCTAGGTTAGCTGACGTATTTGAGCTTTGAGTTTGATTGTGCATACCTACACACCCATGTTTCATGTTTATCTCCTATCTAGAGTCGATGTCACAACACATCAGGACCTGTGTCGTGACATAGCAATCAATGTACTCCTCCTGGGATATCTTCCGAGGTATGTCGTGACACCACTAGTCTGTGTCACGACATCAAAGGCAGTTTCGTGATTTCTCTATTCTTGCTTCCTATGTTGCGACATCTAGTATTTTGTGTTGCGACAAAGCGACCAGTATCTATCCATTATGCCTTCTAGTGGTCTCCTGCACACTTATACAGTTCATCAGCTCACCCTTAGGCCTCATTCGGCCCCTAGGGTCAATAAAAGACTCAATTTGCACATTTTGAGGTCCCACAAGTAACTAAATTTTGCAATATAATAGGTTGAAACAAAAGAAATGATTGATTAAGGAGTCTGTTCTTGAAGTCGCGACACTACCCCATGGATGTCACGGCGTTCCCTATTTAAAGTCGCGACATCAACCTACTACTTTCAAAGTTGTGACATTGCACTCTTGAAGTCACGATGCCATGCCTCTCTTCTTGATGTCGCAACATGATCCCTTCATAGTCGTGATGCCAACTCAATAAACTTTTAAAGTTTTACAGTTTAGTGCTCAAATGGTTTCGGGTTATCATAGGGGTTTTTGTAAGCCCATAAAAACCTCAAATAAGAATATCTAGCGTGTTATATTGATGTATTAACTTGAATAACTTGTATCAATTATTAAAATGAATCAGAATTGTATTCATAGTTGCTTTAAAAACGAATGTGGCACCTCGTAGCTCGTACCTGACGGTTGGGTCAGCTTTGGGGTGTTACAATTCATTAGAATATGTCACTCTTGTTTAGAAAGGAGTGCTACGTTAAACTTGGCCAAGTCTTGAAAACCTAAACCTCCATCGAATTTGTGACCGTGCTTGGCATGCATGCACCGAGGCGATGAATCAACACAATTACAATCATAAATATAGTAGTGTACTGTAAGTGTGATAGGTCAGTTGTAATATTTATAAGTGTTACAATGGAAAACTTTGATTATTCTAAGGATCTAACCCAAGAGATTTCAAGTCATAAAGCGATTAATAAGAAAACACATGGAACTAGGAAGTCTCCTAGCTACTTGCTACATAGTATAGTACGACAATTCATATAGATGGGGGTAATTGCACTACTTAACTAACACTAGAAAAGACTAAATTGCAAAATAGTTAAAAATACACAACTAATAATTCAATAAAGAAAAGCGGTTGGTTGACTTCCATGTTGCTGATTAAATTTTGGATTAGGGATCTAAAGGGCTTAAACTTCTAATTGGTTCAATTTTACCTCTCAGTCACTATGTAACCAAATTAGACAATTTAATCTAATTTATCTCTCGACCTCACAAAACTAAATCGGGACAACCAAATTGGTTCTCAATAGGCTCTCCCCTCAATCTCACCTAGCTAAACATTCACCTAGATTCGTCAATTTTAAGTTTTGAAGTTTATTCGATTTAGTCTAATTTTTATGATTTAGTCCTTACACCAAAAACTATCCAAGCAACATTTCCATCAACCACCCACCATAGATCTAGTTACCACTATTCATCATCATGCAAATAACAGTCAAACACATGCTCAAATGGTTCGTTAAAGTAAACACAAAAGCAAGGTTAAAGGAATCTTACGAGCTTTTTATGCATACTTTGAAAAAGATTATAGCAACAACAATAGAGGTGAAAACACAACTAAAATTAAATTTTATTCTTTTGAAAGGTACACAAGGATGAAATATATTCAAGGATTTGAAGAGAAATCAACATAAAAAGTAAAACTTGAGTACTTAATTACAAAAAAAGAGAAAAGCTACAACAAAAACTAACAACTCTACAAAATAAGCTCAGAAAAGTAAATAACCTAAACCTAAAAATGGAAAAGAAACTAACAACTAAATTAAAAAGATGAAATAAAGTTTGCTCCTTTAAGTTGACAACCAAAAGGTCTTTTAAACAACTAAGAATTCAATCATAACAATGATAAAATTGCCCTTAAAATATGCGCCTCGACTTGGGTTGGTGTTGGAAAAAATACTACCCTTGCAACAATTTTCACCTTGTCAGGCAGCAGTGTGACGATATCCAAGCTTCAATGTCACAACACCCTCTACAATGGCACACTTATGGCTTTGGCAGTTCTCGATGTCATGACATTCACTACTCGATGTCGCGACATCCTTGGTGGTGACCATTATCTCTTCATTTCACAACCTTCAGTGATATCACGACCTTGAAAGCTCAATGTTGCGACTTTGGGCTCAATGTCGTGACATCACACCCTCAATGTCATGACTCTGTCGATAGTTGACTCTAGGTTCATTTCTTGTTGAGGCCATGTAGCCTCGGGCCAAAGGAATGCGGTGTTGCGTCATCCATAGCATCAATATTGTGACACACATGTCGAATGGTGTTTTCCTCAGGGTTGGGTCATTATCATCTCCCTACACCAACTCAAACACATCGTTAGGAGTAAAACTAAGCAAAAATGATTATTCATAGTAAAAAATACAAAACAAAAAAATTATTCATAGTAAAAAATACAAAACAAAAAAAATTATGAAAAAGGCTCATGAATTGCTTGAGAATAAGCTCCTCGAGTGTTTTGGAGAGATTAATTTGATGTATCAAATCGCGACAAATCAAACTCCCTCACACTTAAGTCTTTATGTGTCCTCAAGCAAACACTTAAAACACTAATGCATGCAAAATAGATGACTCTTGAACAATGGAGGGACTTGACAATTAATTGATGGGTATGTACAATGTAATAAATTCCTCTGCTATACAACCTAAGAATGATGCATTATAAATTCATAATTATGGAAGTAAATCAATTTAGTTCACGAAGTTACACAGTGAATAGATATAGAGGCAATCCTAGAAAAGCAACATTCTTCATATTATTCTATCAAAATATGATGCAATATGATGTATCTATACACGAAGGAATTTAAATTATTTATTTCTCTTAAGTTTTGCAAGTTTTGGTTTTATAAACAAGGATGTTAAAGTCGCATAGGGCTTTTTGGCTTGTAACGTTCATTGGTATGAGTTCAAAGAAAAGATAAACTCAAAATGGTTCAAGCATTAAGAACAATATAGCAAATGGCATTATTTCCATTTCCCCACATATGTGACCATTAACCTTACCACCTTCTTTCTCCTTCTCTCACCTGTCTTTTCTCTCCAACAATATGGAAAATATGGTTCGATATTAGCTAGTACAAACAACTTATCGAGCACTTGTGCATTATGACAACGAAAAGTTCATTTTGAGCTCATGAATTGATTTTTCACTTTGAGCACATTCTAAAATTTTCGCTCTTTTCACTCACAATATTTTCATCCCTATCTGTGCTTTTATTCACTTGCATTGCTTTTGACCCTTACATTACTTTTGTTCACTCAACATTTTTCATTCTAAGCACATTTTTGTAAGAGTTTATACATGTTGTATCGAACCATCTCTTCGCTATTTGCTCAAATTCATTTTTAAAACCATAAAGTTGTTTCTACCTAACCCTCAATGTTCGTGGCTTGACATCCATTCCATAGTTCATTTTAAGGCAAGGACACAGAAGGGTTGAGTTTTTAACTCAATTTAAGCTCAAGGTTTCAAAAATATAAGTTCATCAAGAAAGGATCAATAAAGGCTCAAAATCAGGGAACTAGGGATATGTATAAGCTATAGGTTAATCACAGGCTCTTGGCTAAACAAGCAATGCCTTAGGTCCTCCCTTAACATCTCAATGAATACAAAACCATAGCATGCTTCTAACTTTTTCCATGAATAATGTTGAATTCCTACATATGCATTTACACATCTATCTATATGCTTATTCATCATTTGGTAAAAAATCAAAAAAAAAATCATCAATCTTGATTACCTCAATTCTAATATGTAATATAACTAATTGTGTAACAACCTTTACTTGGTCCGGTCGCTTGACCCGAGCTTCAAGATGCTACAACAATTAATAGAACCAATGACAAACATTTCTAACTTTATCACTCAATAAATCAACAAAACAATTCATAATACATGTTTAGCATGATTGGCAAACAATTTCGAGTCTTAATCGAGCTTACGAAAGCTCTTACGTTGACCCGAGTGCTAATAAGGACTAAATTGCAAACTTTCAAACAACTAGGGAAAATAATAAAAATAGGGTTAGATGATCATGTGTCTAAGCCGTGTTATAAATTGCAAGCGTGTAAGCTGGAGTCACACGACCACGTGACTAGGCCATGTAACTCACTGAAGCCATGTGGACCTAAATGCAAAAATTTACAAACAACCACAAGGTCGTGTGCCTAGGCCATGTGAGAGACTGAGATCATGTGAAAAACACATTAACCAAATCAACAGTACCACAAGAGCGTGTGGCCAACCGTGTAACAAACTAAAATCGTGTTCAACCAAAACCTCTTAAATCATAAAGAGCACACGATCGTGTCACATGCCTGTGTGTGACACATGGTCGTGTGTTAGACGTGTATGCAATTAGGTACCTTATTATGCAAGTTACAAAACCAATTTTCACATATGCCATAAGTATGAACTTAACCATTCTTTAAACCTATTCATAACTCACCAAAAGCATACCAAAACATATCATTTTCCTAATTCTAACCAATATGCCTCAAAGCACCATCACAAACATGAATCAATACCAAAGTTAATCTCATTTCATACCAACACAGTGAATAACCAACATATACCTTAAACACAATCAAAATGCTAGCTTTTATTCACCTATTATTAACCAAAAATACCAAATCCACAACCTATGAGCTTGATATCCAAAACCATCCACATATCATACTTAAAACATCCAACTTTATTATCAAGATTTTATACCATAATCTCCAACACAATCTCAACTATTCAAGCATTACATAACATAACTAATCATGCCAAACATTCATATAAATCTATCACTTTTCCCATGCTTAACAACCACATTCAAAATTACCATTTCAAGCCATGATCAAACATATAAAAAAGCCATCAAGCACACATTCTTTATATAACACTGATAATTCTAAATTATATAGATTTTTAGAGCACCTTTTAACTTAAAATTTATGCAAATCTCGAGTATTTTGATAGCTAATTATGTGTTTTTAGTACATATTAACAATCTTGGCACAATTAAAGTAAGATTATAATTTTTGAGTAATTATGTGCTAATTTCACATAATTTTACTTTATGTTGTTGCATTTTGAAAATTCCATAATTTTTGCTATAATTGTTGTAGCTTCGTACATTAATTTGTTTGATGTTTAAAGCCAGTATGAATGACACATGCACATGAGCTGAATATCAATCAGCATGGGACGACAAAGCTAAGGCATTAGACTCAAAGAAATTTATTCTAACCCAGCTTGGAAGTGAGTTGCTGAAAAGAACAAGTTTGTCTTTCTCATTAGAGCCCAGACCGTCCATTAAGGGGGAAAGAAGTCCAAATTCGACAATGATTAACCTAACCAACTTTGGAACAATTAATTAAGGGTCCCAACAATTAAGTTAGAATCATGAAATAATCAATCCCTCTTTCCATAAAATATGGTTGGCCATGCATAAGAGATTTCCAAATGATGTTCATGCTATTTTCAGCAAACTCTCAAGTCTTCCCTTATGTATAAATACCACCCCTCATTCACCTCTTAACTCATCAATCAATGAACACATTCACTTCATTCTCCTTTCTCTCTCACGCCTAAGCCTTTCGTTTTCATTCATTTTTTTATCCTTTCTTTGAGAGTTTCCCTAGTAAGCAATTCTTGAGAAAAAAACTCTCTTGGTAGACCACCTTGAGGAATAATTCGCATCGGAGCAACGATGAAAATAGGAGGAAGCCACCACAGATCAGAAAATCACCAAAATCTTCTCAGAGTTTCTTCTTCTTTTCTCTTTAAATTGTTCTTAGTTTACAAACATGTTTGCAAATTATTTAATTGTCTTTTCATTAATGATAATAATTTAATATTTTTCTACTAGGATAATTGCAATTTCATGATTCAGTTTGTTCAACTCATGTTTATAATGTTCTATGCCTCTATTATTTATGCTTCCAAATAAAATCATTTATGTTGTTCATGCGTTAAGATATGTTTGACTACATTAGAATTAATTACTTAATCAGAACTGGATGGTGATTAATGGACACAATATTTGGAAGAACACTATTACCTTGCATAACTTTAGATGTATGTGATTAAATTGTTTCAAACAGACCCGTACCTGTTACTTTGCATAAATTCTAAGGAATGATGATATAATCCTTAGTTAAATGTTGACATAGACATATGCAATGTTTTTCTAAGTGATAAACATAAGACTTCGAGAAAAGCTTATGGATTTTTTTTTATTCTGAGTTAATAAATAATCGAGTTGCCAAGGAATTTTTCCGGAACATTTGTTAAGCATGATTGTGAATGAATTAAATCAAAAGTTATAATTGTTCTAGCTTATTCATATTATTGTTGTTAAATCTTGTGAATTGTTACTAAACATTTCATTACATTTTATGTTATCTCATTTGTATATTAGTTGTTAATTTAATTAGGACATCCACCACATTCAAATATTTTATTTTCATAACCAACTTGTAAAATATTAATTTTACAATTGCTAATTGATAGATACAATCCCTGTGGAAACGATACTCTTTTGACTCACTTTTTACTTGATAACGACTGTGTATACTTGCACATTCCATCGCAAACCAAACACCATTCACACTTTACTATTACAAAACACTTATATACAATTTAACCCCTATTACAGGCCACATAATCGAATTGAACATTTAAAAGTCTACAAAAATGGAGGTTGGATAGTGTGATCCTTGAGATGATCCGATTGTCGAGTTCCACAAAATGATAACTATAGGAAACAAAAAATGAAAAGGAGTAAGCTTCTAATAAGCTTAAAAATTTCATAGGTTTGAAACAATATAACTTACCTCATTTCCACAATTACAAAATAACATAGTTAACTAAACAAATTTCCTTGTTGCCATAATTCATATCAACAGGTCAGTTCATCAAGTATATAACACATAAAACATTTCATTCAATATAATTCAACCTTAATCGAAGCTATAACATGAAACCATTGAACATATGAACTTTTACATTATATAACTATACCTTATCACTTTATAATGCTTTTACCATTCATATATTTTAAACAGAAATATTAGTTTAGACCGATGAACTATAATGAACATATACAAATATGAGAGTAACCACCTAAAATACACATGATTGCTCAAACGAGCCAAACCATCCATAGACACATCTGGGCACTAAGTGCCAAGCTCGTAAGCTAAACATCCCTCCAATAACACACCTGGGCACTAAGTGCCAAGTCCATAGGCTACACATTCTCCCTCAAAAACATACCTTGTCACTGTAAAGATAACTAGTACATCATCATTATAAGCTATAAAACTCATCATCATCGCATCTCATGTCAAATCCGTACAGTGCATGAAATAACCTTATTGGCATGCCAATTGTGTCCTATCCTATGTTCATTTGGGCTCGGTACATATAATAGTATAACACTTTTCAATTTAGTCTTTTCTCACCTTTGTACAAATTTACAACTTTTAAGTATACATTCCAAAATACACAATTCAAGCATAAACATTACAGAATATATAATTATACCGTATGAACTTACCATGTGATAATAACAATAGAAAAGGTGTCAGGGACTAATACGTTATTTTCCCTTCTCTTCGATTATCTACTATTTATCACTTTTCTATTAACAATCACCCAAACTGAATCTTTTTTATTCGATGTTAGAGGCAATCCTGATATGAAATCCATGATGACTCATTCCTATTTTCACTCTGGAATCATAACAAGTTGTAACAAACTTGATAGAACCTAGTGTTTGACTTTTACTTATTGACACACTAAACATTTCGATACAAATTCTGCAATCTCACTTTTCATTCCCGACCACCAATACATCTGTTTCAGGTTGCAGAACATTTTAGTACTACCCAAATAAATAGAGTATGTACTACTGTGACCTTTAGATAAAATGTCTCGTTTTAATTCTGGGTCATTCGGTACACACAGTCGATTTCGAACATACAGAATATCATCGTTACCAACTCTTAATTTAATGGTCTAACCATTCTCAATCTGTTCTCACATAGCTTAAAATTTCGGATCTTTTTTTGCAATTCCTGAATTTTCTGAAGAAACAACGGTTTAGCCCTCAACTCGGCTAAAATATAACTGTCTCGTTCGAAACTCAACTGAGCATTCATCAATCTCGACGCGAATAGAGATTTCTGACTTAAGGCATCTGCTACGACATTGCTTTACTCAAATGATAATCAATCACTAAATCATAATCTTTTAACAGTTTCAACCATCTATGCTGTCTCATATTTAATTCTTTTTTAGTCATCAAGTATTTTAAGCTTTTGTGATCAGTAAAAAACGTGACATTTTTCACCATACAAAGAATGTCACCAAATCTTCAAAGCGAAAACAACTGCAGCCAGTTCTAAATCGTGCGTCGAGTAATTTCTCTCGTGTGGTTTAAGTTGCCAAGAATCATAAGCTATAACTTTTTCGTCCTGCATCAATACACAACCTAACCCACTGAGTGAAGTATCGTTGTACACAACATATTCTTTTCTAGATTCTGGTTAAGTCAACAGTGGAGCTTCTGTCAATAAGGCTTTCAACTGATCAAAACTCTACTGACACTTATCCGACCAAACAAGATCAACATTTTTCTGTGATAGTTTTGTCATTGGTAGAGAAACCATCGAGAAATTCTTAACAAATCATCGGTAATACCTGGCTAAGCCTAGAAAACTACGCACCTCAGAGACATTCTAGGGAGCTTTCCAATTTACAATTGTCAAAATTTTGCTTGGATCAATCTGGATACCATCCGTAGAAATCACGTTACCAAGAAATCCAACCTATTTGATATAAAATCATTTTCGAGTCTTATATGAGCTTATGAAAGCTCTTTTGCTAACTTGAGGTCGATTAAAGACTTTATTGAAAAGTTGTCAAAATCTGCAAGTTGACGCTGCGACTTCATGGCTTTCATGTTTGACCTCGTCAATCAGTGAGTTTCGTCAAGACTTCGAGAATCTCGATGTCACAACATCACTCACTGTTGATCTAAGTCACAATGTTGGGGACTTGTCGTCGTGACGTTGTCCCTGTTTTGGCAAAAATCAATTTGGTACATATTTCATGCTTCTTACTAAACATGTTTATACATTTATATGATGCTTCCAAATTCAACAAACATCAACCTATACCAAATTCACCAATACATAATACCATGCCAAACTATGCCAAATCAAGTTTATAACACTTTTAAAATCATCGATCAATGGCACAAAACACATGCTCAAACCTAACCGTTTCCAAGTCTCGTTCCAACCTTAACATACCAAAATACCTTATTTTGTAGGTTATAACATATAAGACTTAGGTAAGCTTGAAATTATGAGTTCAAATTACATTTATGTAACACCCTTAACCCATCTCCATCGCCAGATTAAGGTTACAGAGTATTACGGTACATATCAAACAATTTACTTCATTAAACAATTCATTTATTAATTTAAATATCAACATTGAATTTACATTTCATTCATAGCATAATTACATTTACGGGCCTTAAATCGAGCTTACGGGGCCTTAAAAATGGTTTGGAAATAATCAGGGACTAATTTGAATCAAAATAGAAAAATATGGAAAAACTTGAAGATTTTGGAAACAAGGGTCACACGGCCTTGTGGCCAACCGTATACAATTCGAAATATGGGTCACACGGCCATGTCACCAAGCCGTGTAACTCTCTGTGACCAGGTGAACAATCCTGCACTTAAAATTAAAATGACACACGGCCGTGTGACAGCCCGTGTCCCAGGCCATGTGCTACCAAAATAACCCCTAATGCAAGCCAATTCAACAACCCTTTCTTACACACCAAGACAAACCATTTCCAAACACTTTCACACATTAAAACACAATCAAACACACCTAAAACATTCCAAAATCAATAAACCTATATGCCTAACCAATATGCCCTCATTGGCACCACATATAAACAAGATTTAACAACCAAAACAATTCAACAATTTAAACCATCTAACTAACAATAAACATGCCAAATTTGTTACCAAATGGGCATCCACAAATACCATTTAACATACCATAACTTCGTATAACCAAGATGACTACAAAGCATATAGGTATAAATACTAACTTTGAACAAAAGTTTATTTACAACCAAAGTACTAAAACATATCCAAACATTTACAAAATGAGCATCCTATATACATGCCACAGTTAACCATAATTCAAGACTTCAAAATCTACAGAATAGAGACGATGATAGGTGTGAGCTTCGTTGATCCGATCAACATGATCCAAAAGTTTAAAATCTACAGAGAAATAATAACAAAATTAAGTATGCAAAATACTTAGTAAGTTTCCACAATTCAACTCTTTAACTTACCATACTCATTACATAGTTATTTGCACATAGTCAATCAAATATCAACCTTATTACAACATGATTCAATAAATCCAAGTCATTAAACATTTAAACATACAAATATACAAAATCCGTAATTTGTTTTTTTCCTTAAAACAGTTCCGCATCAAATAACCTTTAATCTTTCGATGGATCTTTGTAAAATTACTCAATACATAAGTTTGAAAATAGATAATGTTCATAGGAGCTAATCAGGAACAGAGTAAGTGTGTTAGGTTACCCATCTGGGCTAAACCAATGACAACATAAAAAAATAGCCTGGCTAAGGCTATGCATACATGTAAGGTTACCAGTCTAAGCTAAACCTTTAAAACGACAACGGATTACCAGTCCAGGCTAAATCTGAGTCACATGTATATTCGAGTCTGCAACACATGCAGGAGCTGAGTCTAGAACAGAAATTCAATCAGAAATCTCATGTATGAAACTTTTAGTCGATCTATCGAAATCATTTTAGAAAATTCAATTTATTTCACGTAAATAAATTTCATTTCAACGACTTCCAAAAAATATATATAAATCACTAATAGTATTTAACAATGAATTATAACAAAAAAACAAACGTATGAAGTTACTTAAGATACGCTAATGGTTGATTCGTAGGAACTATTTTGTAGTTTTCCCAATTCCCTGATTATCCTCTGTATGATTCAATTATTGATCTATATAATGATTAAATTTAGTTTATCAAATTCAAATGCAATATTAAACTCATTTTATGCATGTAACCCTTAAGTTTTTATTTTTACACATTTCCTCTAAACTTTTATATTTCTTTCAATTTAGTCCTTAAAGCCAAAGCTATTTAAATTTACACATTTCGTCCCTAATATTTAGAACCAAACAGAACAGTACCCTAATACTGTCCTTAAACAATCGAAAATTTACAATTTAATATGCTAAATTTTACGAAATTTCATAAGCACCTAGGTAGAAAACTATAAAAAAATTCCTTTACGAAATAGTCCTAAATCATAATCAAGTTTACAAATCTTTTAACTAGCTTCAAGAACAACTAAAATTCATTAATGGCAAAACCCAAAATCTTTAACAGTTTTGAAAACGAAGATACAGGTTAGCTGGACCTAATTGCAACAATCTCAAAAACATACAATTTACAAGAAACGGAATAAAAATACACTTACATGCATGAATTTAATGTTTGTCGAACCTTAAGCTATCAACATGGCTTCTTAGGCTTTTGTTTCTTTTATTTTCGGTGCTCAAAAGTTAAGTGGAAGATGATGACCTTTATTTTAAGTTTTTAATTACTTTATTTTAACTATTTTAACCTTTAATTGATGAATAAAATAAAAAACAAATGCTCACTAACTGTCCATACTAAATAAAAATGGCCTATTTGCCTTATAAATCCTTCCACTTATAATAATTAAACCATTTAATCAATAAAATTCAATTGCAACTATATTTTACATCTTTTACAATTTAGTTCTTTTTCTTTAATTAACTAGCCAAATATTAAAATTTCTGAACTGAACCTTCACATACCAATATATAACTCTATAAATATATTTACGAGCTCGGTTTACAAAAATGAGGTCTCGATACCTCATTTCTGGAAACTATTTGACTTACGGGACAAACCATTTTTACTAACTATTTGTTCAATTAGCAAAATTTAATTAAATCAATTTGGTTTAAACTATATTTGACCCACATGAATAAAATAATAAAAAATTACAGATTCATTAGTCGGATTCGTGGTTTCGAAATCACTATTTTCAACACCACTGAAAAACAGGTTGTTACAATTTAACATGATTAAAACAAACCATCAATTTGGCTATATATCAAGCTTAAAATGCAAACTCAACCTTAGCCACAAATACAACATTCACATTCACGTTAAGATGATTATTACATAACACAATGACCCTATATACAATTTCCCAACTTTAGGAACCAAAATGAACATATTTCTACCAATTTGATGATAGTGTGATGTCTGCAATGATTCAACTTTCTGAGTTTCACAAGCTAGAGATCTACAAGTAGGAGAACAACTATAGTAAGCATTTAAATTCTTAGTAAGTTCAAATGGAAATTACATCACTTACCTTGCTCATAAAATAAGCATGCTAACTACCATAGTTTTGGCATACATTTAACTAAAACATGCCACTTAAAGTCACAACAAGGTGAGCATATGAATATAAGTATTCATGTGTATAAAACATTATAAACATAACTCAAAACATTATAAATTTGTACCAATTTCACATATACTCATCTCAATACCATATTCTATCATCAATCCACAAATTTATACCATTTCAAGTGAGTCACGTATCACATTAGTTTACCAAGTTCAATTCATTTCATTTTCCAATTTCCATATTCAATTTCAAAGTTTCACCCAATGGAACCCTAGTAAAACGGACTCGAATACACGGGTGAACTACACCATACCATATAGCTTATATGAGCTTAAACTATACCACACCAAGACATCGAAGTGCAAAGCCCGTATGCATCAAGTATTTAAACATTTTCAATTACATCCTCCACCACACCAAAGTCTCCGTAGAGATAAATGATACTCAATGATTCGCAACAGATGATGGATTTCGGTATAATCTGTCAGAATCTCTGTATCATCACTTATCTAGTACAAGTGCGCATATGACCATTTTATTAAGTTCACATGGGCATCTATTATACATATTACATTTTCATACCTTGTATCATTCACATTTGCATATCATATCCTGTATCACATTTGCATTTTCATACCCTGTAATCATTCATATTTTCACATTTATACCCTGTAATATCACATAACAATCAATCATTGCAATTCATTACAATTCAATCTCATTACTAGCCTTGTATGCCAAATTCATCAATATTTCAAATTATGTTCTAACATAAATATAATGAAGTAAACACAAGGAAAGGTAGTAAGTTCCATGTGAACTTACCTTTTCAAAATGCAAAACGAGTAGATTTTTTAAGGACTAATCTATAATTTTTGCTTTTCCCCTATTAGCTCCATTTTGATCCAATTCTTGGTCCATACAATATTTCATATACCAAATCAGTGTCATACACGATCATACAATGTCATGAGAAGCATGAACCTAAATAAATATTTTTTTTCCAATTTCACACATATTTTAAATTTTATTCAATTCAGTCCTTAAACTCGGGATATTTATAACTTTCGATTCCTAACTTCTGATTAAAATTTGATTTCACATGCTTTCATTAGGGACCTTATACTTTTTATTGCTAGCGTAATTTCATGAAAAATTTTATATTTATTCAATTTGGTCCTTAATGTTACACAACTAACAAATAAGCTTAATTTACTTTGCAATTTAGTCCTTTTCATAATCTAATCTCAATATCTATCAATTCCAAGCCTAATTCGTCAATTTATCAACACTAGCAACTTGATAAAACTATAATAATTAATCAAATTGATACATGGGCTAGTTAAATCAAGCTCATGATCATAAATCTATAAAAATTACAATAAAAATGTTTTATTTTCATACTAACCTAGTAGCCAAATGTTGAAAAACCCAAAAATGGTTTTTTCTCCCTTTTGTTCCAATGGAGGACGGTGGCAAATAGAGGAGACATGAAGATGTTTTCATCTCTCTTCCCACTCACCAACATGTATATACATTAATTAAGACCTAATTAATCTAATTTTATTAACTTAACTAAGCTTAATCATGTTAATCTTACTATTAACTAATATAAGTGGCCAACATCATCAATGTCCACTATCTCATAATAGGAAATGGTTTAATAACCATTTTAGCTCTTCGATTAATTGCTATCTAGGTCCTCCAACCTTTTCTCAATTAAAATTCAATGGTGATTGGACTTTTACAATTTAGTCCTTGAGCTTTAATTAACTATTCTATCAGTTAATTACTTAACCATTCTTTATTATATTCTCATATTTACTCTGTAAATATTCCTATTTTATATTTACAGACTTAGTTTACGAAAATGAGATTTTGAAATCGTATTTTTCGGTACCATTAAAAATCGGATTGTTACACAAGAATCCCTTTGTCTCGAGACATCGAAACATCAAAGCTATGGATCTAAAACAGGGGAGCTATTCTCGAGAGATAAGAGACCAATTCTCGAGACATTCCAACATTGAGACAAAAATGAAAATCATCATGTCTCGAGACATGAAGGCCATGTCTCGAGATACTTACCTGAATTTTGATCTTTGAGTTTAGATTAGAGTCTTGACTCCGTTTTTGACCCTAAGCAATTTCGAGACATATTAAATGAAGTTGATAGACATCTATAATGTATGTAAATTATTGTGAATGATGATTGATTTGGATTATATGATAACTACATGCTAAACTTTATGAAATTACATCGAGTTAATCAAAGTTACTTCGACAACTTGATGTGACGTGTCACACTCGGATTCAACGACTGAATCATTTAAAATTTTTATTTTTTCATAGTTAATTCAACTCATTGAACCAATTTAATAAAAATCAAATCGATTGAGTGTCGTCCTTTATTTTATTGTATAAAACTAGTTCTCTCCGGATTGAATGTTCCCAAGTGGACGGGAAAGAAGTCTACCTTTCTATTGGTAATAACGTAAAATTTCTTCAGTAGAAATGGGAAAGGTGAAGTCTTGAACCAAAAAAATACTACGGTGACTCGGTGAGTAGTATTTTATTATATTATTTTTCAACTCTTATTTCGTTTTCCCTTTGTTTAGTCCCAAAAGCCCAAAGCCCCAAACCCTAACCCTAATCTCTGCCTAATAATCTCCTTCGACCTTGACCGGCACCATTGTCCCCCTTCCTCTTTGTTTTCGCTACCAATACCCAATCGAATGAAGCTTTCTCGGTAGTCTCAGAATCCTGTCAAGTAAGTCCTTTCCCTGAAACATCCCTAATTTTCCTTTTTTTTATTATTTTGATCAATGTTCAAACTTTTTGTTCCCAAGGAAAACGATTTGGTGAAGAATCACGTAGTTTGATGTTTCCGATTTCTTGATTGGCTGTCTATAGAGTTCGATTTTATTTTTTAATGCATTTTTACGGTGTTCAATCCTGTTCCTCTTGTTCATCCTTCAGGTATCTTTGCTAGGACCATCGTTCAAATTCTTCCTAGAGCGTTTTCACCAATAATGCAGCCTCCTTTGCCAGTCCCGCAAGGAGCCTTGTCGAGTTCCGCAAGTTTTTCTTTTACTCCAAATCCTCAGTTGGTTCAGAATGCTCAAATTCAACCTTCTAAATCTGTAAGACAATTATAAAAATACTGAATTCTAATTTCGTTTCGTTGTACTCGGCTTAAATTTTCGAAAATTGCCATGCTCATTAATTTTTGGCGTCAAGCTTTACAATTTTGAGAGTTAATAGGACTTCCAGTAAGTGTAGATGGTTTGTAGCGATTGTTTTACTAAGCTTTGTGGAGCCAGGATTAATTGTGTTTGTGCGGAGGAGTGGCAAAGTTATGCATGAAATAATATAAAACAGAGATTTTAATTCTAAAAGATTGACAATTTTGAAGGGGAAGGAGTCGAGGAGGGGGGCATACTTTGAATTTGGCGGAGAACTTGAGATATATAGGAATTTGAGAAATTTTATGCCTGGGTGAGGAAGGTGGGTTGTGTATTTGTTTCAAGTTTTTGTTTTTAGAAATGTTCTTGACCAGCTGTTTGCACAGCAATTATAACATCCTTAAAAATGAATATGTGGACTATGTTACAACACAAGAGACTATCCAGGATAGATCTACAAAATCATCTTTTTTGGTGACTTAAATTAAACAGTATGCCTCAATTTTAGCGTCCATTGTGATCAAATTTCATCGAGTGGATTATGAATGCAGTATTTTCCATACTTGATAGTAATTCATTAACTCCCTAACAAGGTTCCTGTCGAGCATTTGTAATTCTGTGCAGTCTCCTTCAATCCCATTCTCAATTTAGTTCTCTACTGCTTGCAAAATGATGTCCAGCATTTGCTTATGCATCTGCGAATTGGTTCTGTTATGGAGCTGTTTGTACGCCATTGTCTTACAAGTTGAAGTGTTGAACCTTTTTGCTGTTTGCAGGATACACTAGCTACTGGTACACAAGCTATGGCTGCATCATCTCCATCCACTGTTTCTCAGTCTGGGCCATTGCCTGTTCATAACTCTTCAGAGTTTACAATGAATGCATCTACTACTCTCAGTTTTGCCCCTGTAACTTCAAGGATGCCCACAACTCCTCCTTTTCCTATGTCTAGCGGATCTTCTGGAACTTCAGGGACACCTGGATACCCTGGATCAGTACCATCTATTCAGATGATTACTGCTTCTGCTGCTGTGGATTCTCCCTCTTCTGCAGTTCTTGGACCCGGTGCACCTGTTTCATTAAATCCTGCTGTTCAGCAACAAGTATACCCTCCCTATACATCCTTACCTTCTATGGTTTCTTCCACTCAAGGGTATTGGATGCAACATCCTCCAATGGGTGGTTTTCCAAGGCCTCCATTTGTGCCTTATCCTACTGTTTATCCTGGACCTTTTCCTTCAACATCAAGTGGCATGCCTCTTCCTGCACCATCATCTGATTCTCAACCTCCTGGTGTTAGACCTCTGGGAATGAGTCCATTTGCACCATCTGCAGCTGCTCTGGCTAACCAGTCATTGGCAATCCAGACAGGATTTCCTCCTCAAGGAATTGGTACGCTCAGGGTTTCAATGCTAGATTACTGATCAACTAACAATGTAAGAGCTGTTTAACCTTCATTAATGTATCATGAAGTTAATTTTTTCTTCATTCGTATTTCATGGGGTTCTGCAGATAATAGGAAACTTGTCCATGATGTTACCACCAAAGTTGAATCTGCTGGCAATGAACAATCTGATGTATGGACTGCCCACAAGACTGACACTGGGGTTGTTTATTACTATAATGCATTAACAGGAGAGTCGACTTATGAAAAACCTGCTGGATTTAAAGGGGAGGTACATGTGGATGTGCATTCGTATGTTTTATATTAGTAACTTTGTTGAGGTGTACCATTTTTTTTATTGCAAGCACTTAAATTGGCTGATACTGTTTAATACTAATTTCCCAAAAATTGGCTGATTAACCTTCTTTGATAGATGCTCTAGGAACTTTCATTTACATTAAAGCAGCCAGAAAAAATTAGAGTGTCAAACGCTAATTGTATGATGCCTTGTTAGTTAAAACCAAGATTCCACATTGTTCAATTGCAGGGAACTTATGGAAATGTTGTATAAAACTACATAGCTATGTATATTTGCATTTGTTTGTACTTGTGGAGAATATTTGATATTTTTTCTTGCTCTCCACCAGTTTTCATAACCGAAGTTGAAAATCAGCTTCTATGGTTCTTGTGTATAGAAAATTTTCTATAACCATTTTGTCTTGGCATCTGGATTTTGGTGGCTTCTTAGATGCTATTGAACTTTTTTATTTCACTTATGTGTGCAGCCTGATCAAGTTACCGTGCAGCCAACTCCAGTTTCAGTGTAAGTTCTTTACTTTCTCCTCCACTAGTTGCTGTGTGGTGTATATTAGCAGTCAGCACTGTAATGTTGACATTGCTGAATGGGATATACAGTTTACTTGGTTGGTAGGGGGAAAAAAAATGAAGCCTCAGTTACCTTCACCTAAAAATGCAAAATAATAAATAGAACTTTTAAATATTCATTTATTTGCTGTTTTTTGGCTGGATAATTTTGTAAATGTCCCTAAAAATAACTGTTATTTGGGAAATATAACAAGTTACTATTTTAATTTTTTCTTTCCTTACTGGAAATAAAAATTATATCACCAGTCTTAACTCTTTAAGTATTAGTAATATATACTATGGTCTCATTATCTTAGTTATCTTATATTCATAGTTTATAAATATTTGTCTTGCTGTGGTAGTTAACTTGTACTTTATATGTTAGTTTTTTTATATCTAATATATTATTATGTTATATTATCAATGAAAGGATATAGTATCAGTTAGATGAGTGCTGATTTACATTGGAAATAATTATTAACTGTGTATACAAATATAATTATTTAAGAACATGATAATACATTTTACTGTTTATTATTCTTTTAAATTTAAGAAAATTTAAGTTATTCTGAAATTCTTTTGAACTTTTATTAATCACTATTAAT